>CAKNYM010037097.1:7167-48778 GCA_932195095.1 Andricus curvator | reverse complement strand
TTTTTTTCAGAAACTTCGATAACGATCAACTGTTTTCATTGTTATTAATTATTTTATAGACAAATCTTTGTCCTCCCATACATTTTTAGGCAAAAAATTCGTTTTTCTTATGGAATATATTAACAATTATTCAGACAAAACTCCTTGCTATCAATTGATAACAAACAGTGATTTGTTGAAGAAATTATCAGATTTTGTACTGCTGAGCAGACATATTACACAAACTAGTCAATTCCTAGAAGCATCGCTTCAGCTTCCGGAAGCAATGGTCTTTCTGACTTTACGAAGTCTGTTCTGAAACTCGTTATGTAAAGATCAGCGGAGAATAAGAGGTAATGCAGTAAATCAGCATTTGTGTCAATACGACTGCTTTTTCTGGTGTTGTTTTCCCTACATCTTTTAAAGTCCTTATTCTTAGCTTCCTGTGCCTCTTCTGATGATTGACCTATTGGGACAACGAGGGAGTCGATTATTTTCGAACCATGAATTAGAACCTTATGCAATGATGCAGGCATAAAGTACCAATTGTATTTTTCGACATACAAGTCTGCTGTTTTTAAGCAATGTTCGCGAAACTTGTTTGTGTCGATGGCTTTACCAGATGCTAGAACTTGCAACAGTAGGTAAAACTTTTTTAAAAGTTCTACATCGAAGCCAGTAATTTTGGAAATCGTCTCATAATTTTCGAAGAACTTTCTGCCTGTGTTTCCATCATTGAAAGAGCCAGTGCCTGATTTTGGGGTGTCCACAATTAAACCAAGCTGTTGACGGATTTCTCTTTTTATGAGTTCTCTCCTCGTATCGCGAACATATTTGTCCGCATCCGTTTTGCATGCCCAGGTTTTAATTGGCAACCGACAGCTAATGTGTAGTACGCATTCCATTAGTCTTATCCATAAATGCAAGACTTGCAATCCGAACCTTAACGCTTCTTTATTTTCTTCTCTTTTCAGGACTTGCGTTAAATTATTCATCTCACTTGGTTTTGCATTACAGATTGTACAATTCGCGGAAGATGATGTTCCAGTGAGATGTTGGCATACTTTGCCATCAAGCATTGTACTGATTAGTTCGTGTTCTACAAAATAAACGAAACCATTAATTTCGACTTTGCTTGGCTTCAATCTTTTGATTTGCCTGTCAATATTGCTAAATTCAAGTAAAATTTTTGATTTCGTTTCTTTTGCATACTCAAGCATTATTGGCAAACAATTTTTTGGCGAACAAGGTCGAGGATTTTTCCAAATTACTGGCAATGATGGATCATTTAAGGATTCAAGACGAAGAGGAACCAAGGACATCAAAAAGAGACTTTCGTCCGAATTTTCAGAATCTTCGAAAAGTTGCTTGTAAGGGTTAAATCCGGACGTACTATCACCACCATATTTCGATATCAATTTTAGATGCTTCACATTGCCAGGTTTCACATCTTTAACTTTTAACAGTCTCGCAGCAGTATGATCTAAAAGGTCTTGCAATTTAATGGTGGCTCCTGTTTCAGTAATCTCTATTGCAGTACTTGATGGATAACAATTAGTTTTTGCGTTTGTAACCTGTTTATAAGGAGGGAGGATATCTGCGCTTTTGTCTTTTAAGAGATTCCTTAAAAGTTCGTATTTATGTTTTGTCAATTTTAAATCAACAAAAAGTGCACTTTCATCTGTTGATTGAACATTTATTACATCATTTAGAATACCCTTTTTAACAATTTCAGTCACAGTCTTGTTGTCCAAAGTCTGTAAATTATTAAATAAATCAATTTCATCTCCAAAAATTGATTGTTCAATTGACTGAATTCTTCTTTTCTTGGTTTTGTCAGAGCATTCTTCGAAACTTTTTGTTTTTCGAAGATTCGGGGAGGTGGCCTCTGATGATGCTGAAAAGTTTGACTCCAACCAGGTTTCATTTTGCTTAAGAAACATTTCTTCTCGTTTTCCTTTACCTGAAAAAGATTTCTTCCATTTTTTTGAGAACGCTGGCATGAACGCTGGCCCCACTACGCGTAGTGAGTATGGTAATGATAATATTTTGTCGAAAGTCTTAGAGGAAATTATTTTTGCAGACTATGCAAAGCCAAACTAAAAGTTATGAAAGAAAAGACCTGACTTGCATGTTGGTGGCGGAAGTGAGAACGTGTTTAGTGACAGGTGGAGAGAGAATTTTACGGAATTTGTGTGGAAGGTGTGAGTGGAGTGTGAGGGTGGAAGCCGAGGAGGTGAGTAGGGTTGTGTGGGGTGAATTGGGGAGATAAAAAGTGAGTTTCAGCGTGGGTGGGAGGTGGTATCTAGCTGGATAGGGAAAGTAAGGTTAGGTTGGCAAGTAATCGGGGGAGTTCGTGGTCAGGAGTCCTGGGCTTTCGAGGGTTCAAGGGTGGTTCTCGAAAAGTTAGGGGATGCTAAGGGAGAGAAAGGGGTGTCTGCAGGGACTGAGGAATTGAAAAAAAGGGGGAAAAAAAAAGGAAAATTTGGCGGCGAAAGACGCCAACATTTTGCAGAGACATCTGTCGGTTGCGGCAGGTACTGCATGGATAGATCCCATTTACTGGCGGTAGAGCGGGAGGTGGGCAGCGAGAGTACTGGCAGTGCTGGTAGTGAAACCGACGGGGAGGGAATTTTCCACAAGCCACGACGGCCAACAACGCGTCGCCCGGTGTCGAGCGGTGCGTCGGGGAGAGGGAGAAATCGGGACGGTGGCAACGAAGGAAGCGAGAAGGTAAGAGAGAGAGCGTCAAGCGCAAGTGACGGCGAGAAGTTAGGCGAGATCAGGGGGCTGAGGGAGGACGTAAGGGGGACCAAGGAGCAGATGGAAGGCATGAGGGAGGACTTGCGAATCAGAGATGAGAAATGGGAAAAGGAGGTGAAAGAGCTGAAAGAGAGAGTAGATGGGTTAGAGAGGGAAAGAAAAGAAAAAGACGTTAAAATAAAACAGATGGAAGAGGAGATTAGGGCGTGGAAAGAAAGGACGGAAAAAAGGCTTGAGAAGGTGGAGGGCAGGACGGAAATGGAAATAGGAGACGGGGGTATGGGGGGCGAGATTAAAGGTATTTGGGAGAGGGTAGGGAATATGATAGAAGAGAAAGTGGGAGAGCGTAGGAATGAAAAGGAGGAGAGGGCGGATAGGGAAAGGATAAGGGCAATGGAGTTGAGAATGGAGAGAAAGGAGAAGGCAGACAGGAGAAATAATATTGTGATAAGAGGGTTGAAGATGAAGAGCGGGGAAGAAAGGGAGGGCGTGGAAGCGCTGCTACAGAGCATAGGGTGGAATAAAGGCAGGGTAGGGAAAGTTAAGTTGGAGGGGAGAAAGGAGAAAGAAGTGGCGGTTGTGGAGTTAGAGAGCTGGGAAGAAAAGTTGGGGGTAATGCGAAATAAAAATAGGATAAAGGATAAGGAAGTTTTCATCGATCACGACTTGACAAGAAAGGAAAGGGATGTACAGCGAATGTTGTACGACAGGGCTAGGAGGGAGAGGAGTGAAGGGAGATCGGCGAAGGTAGGATATCGGAAAATAAAAATAGACGAGAAAATGTGGGTGTGGGACGAGGAGAAAGAGGTGTTGAAGGAAGTGCAGGGGAATTTGTTTCGTAGGAAGTAGGGGGGTGGGGGTAATGCAGGGTATAGGAGTTGTGAAGGTGCTTTACTGGAACGTAGCAGGGGTAAAGAAGAAGGATGAGGAGTTCTGGAGGTATATCCAGGAATTTGATGTGGTAGGACTGGTAGAGACGTGGGTGGAAAGAAAGGAATGGGATAGAATAGAGCCAAAGCTGCCAAAGGGGTATAGGTGGAGACTCCAGGAGGCGGTCAGAGTGAAGAAGAAAGGAAGGGCTAGTGGGGGAATTATAACGGGGGTTAGAGATGGATTAGAGGAAGAAGCTCACGGAGAGGAAGAGGGGGAGGGAGTGCAAATGAGGAAAGTGAAGATAGGAGGGGTAAGCAGTAAGTTTGTGACAGTGTACAATAAGGATGGGATGGAAAGAATTAAAGAAAGGGTGGAGGACCTGTTAGGTGAAAGAGAGGAGGGTATGGTGGTACTGGGTGGGGACTTTAACGCGAGGATGGGGAGGGAAGGGGGCCTTTACAGGGAAGGGGAGAGCTTCGAAAGGAATTCGAAAGATAGGTTAATAAATAAGAAAGGGGAGATTCTAAGAGACTGGATGGAGGATAGAGGCTGGGCGGTGGCAAATGGTATGGCAACTGGGGACGAAGAGAGAGATTACACATACGTAGGTAAGGTGGGGGTATCGGTAATAGATTATGTAGTTATGAATATGCAAGGGTGGGAGGAGATGGAGAGATTCGCAGTAGAAGAGAGGGTAGAGTCAGACCATCAGCCATTAGGGTTGTGGATAAGGGGTGAGAACGGCGGAAGGCAAGGTGGGGAAGAAGTGGCGACGGGGGAGAGGGTTAGCTGGACGAGGGAGGCGATAGAGAAGTATAAGGAGCAGTTAGGGAAGCTACGCTTCGAAGGGGAGACGGTGGAAGAGATATGGGAGGATTTAAAAGAGAAAGTGAAAGGGTGCGTGCAAAAGAAGGTGTTTAAAAAGAAGAAGAAAGGAATGGTGAAGCCGTGGTGGGATAGGGAATGTAAAAAGATGAAAAGGAAGGTGAAGAGGAAATATAAGAAGTGGAAAGAGGGTACTGCGAAAAGGGAGGAGTACGTAGAAATGAGGAAGGGGTTTAGATTGATGTGTAAGAAGAAAGAACAGGAAAAGGAGAAAGAGCTGGAGGAGGAGTTAGGAAATGTTAAGACAGAGGGGGACGTCTGGAAGATAATAAATAGGTATAGGAAGCGGAAAGTAGGGATAACCGAGAGGATAGGGAGTGAGGAGTGGAGGGAGTTTTTTAAAGAATCATTCCAGGGATCGGATTCAAGGAAGAGAGATGATGGGAGTAGAAGAACGGGGGAGGCAGAGATGGAGGAGTTGAATGACGAGGAGATAGAGAAACAGATAAGGAAGTTAAGAAGGTCAAAATCAGCAGGGCTGGATGGGGTAGAGAACGAAGCATGGCTGTTTAGTACACAAGAGGTTAGGGAGAGGCTGAAGGAGGTAGTGAGGAAAGTATGGAGGGGGGAGGGATTCCCACGAGGGTGGAGAGAAGGGTTAATAGTACCTCTGTATAAGAAAGGAGATAGGGATAGGCAGGAAAATTATAGAGGAATTACGCTAATGAATACGGCGTATAAAGTATACGCGATGGTGGTGGCGGAGAGGCTGCGGAAGGATGTCGAGGGGAAAGGAATATTGCCGGAGACGCAGGCGGGCTTTAGGGCAGGTAGGAGTACTATCGACAATATCTACGTTCTGCAGCACATTGTGGATAGAGAATTAGCGAAGAAGGGGTCGAGAGTTTACGCGTTTTTTTTTTATCTAAAAGGCGCGTTTCCGTCGGTGGATAGGGGGAGGTTGTGGGAGGCGATGGAGGATAGGGGAGTGGAGAGAGGCCTGATCGAGAGGGTAAGGGAGATATATGAAGAGACCAAAGATAAGGTAAGAGGAGGACAGGGGATTTCGGAGGGATTCTGGATGGATAGGGGGTTAAGACAAGGGTGTCCGCTTAGCCCAACGCTTTTTGCGATTTTAATTGCGGATATGGAAAGTAGGCTGGAGGCCGGAGTGGTAGGAGGAGTCAGGATAGGAGGGGTTAGAATTTGGTCGCTAGCGTATGCAGATGACATAGTGTTGTTGGCAAAAAGCGAGGAGGCCTTAAAGGAAATGATGAAGAGGTTAAGAAGATACCTGGAAAAGAACAGGTTAGAACTGAATGCGGAAAAGTCCAAGGTTATGGTTTTCAGAAAAGGAGGTGGAAGGGATCAGGAAGGGGAGTGGAAGTGGAAGGGAAAGGCGGTGCAGGCGGTGAAAGAGTTTGTGTACCTGGGCTTCTTGTTTCGGAGGAATGGCGGAGTGGATGGTCACATAAAAGAGAGAGTGAGAAGGGCAAATGTTGTGATGAGGCAGGTGTGGGGGTTGGGAAAGAAGTTATTCGCAGATGATTTTGGAAGGAGAATGAAATTGTTTGACTCACTAGTGATGAGTGTGCTATTGTATGGAGTAGAGGTGTGGGGGTGGAAGGAAAGCGAAGAGGTAAATAGGATACAGGAGAGATATGTAAAGTGGACACTGGGGCTGGCAAGGAACACGCCTAATTATATTGTCAGGAGGGAGACGGGGAGAACGAGTGTATGGATTCTAGCGGGGAGTCGAGCGTGTAAATATGAGGAGAAATTTTTGGAAGAGGGGGGAAGTAAGCTGGTTAGGGAGTGTTGGTGGGAGAAGGAGAACAGGAGAGGGGGCGGGAAGATGGAGGTTGAAAGAGAAAGGTATTTTAGAACGAATGGACTGCAGATGGTTGAAGTGAGAAGGATGCATGAGGAAGGAAGGAAGGTATATGAGTTGGTTAAGAAAAACAGCATGGAGAGAGAGAAGACAGCAGGGGAAGAGAGAATAAGAGAGACAAGGTTTAATGGGAACTATGTGTGGATTATGCCAAGGGCGAGAGCGCAATATTTGTGTGAAAAAGGAAGTCAGGAACTGATAGCGAGGATGAGATGTGGTTGCATGGAGGGTTTCAATAGGTTCTGGCTCGCTAGGGAAAAGAGGATGTGTGAACTATGTGGGAAGGGGGAGGCAAGAGTGGAGCACTGGTTGGAGGAGTGCGTAGAGGTGAAAAGGAGTGAGATAAGCATGGAGGTATTGATGCATGAAAGGGGGGACAAAAGGGCAGTAGCATGGGTGAAGGGAGTTTTGGGTAAGATGGAGAAGAAGAGAAGGAAGGAGGAAGAGGAATGGAGAAGGAAAGATTGTAAATAGAGGAGGAAGTAAATATAAGTAAATGTAAATATTAGCGATAAGAGCGAACGGCGTTAGAGATAAGGTGTGGAAGGATGTTAGTTTTAAGGGTTAGTTTTAAGAAAATTCTGTAAAAAAAAATGGATGTGTAAGCAAGTCAATTTTTTAAGGCCAGCAGGCTAAAGAATAAACGTTTATCTATCTATGAAAGAAAAGACCTGTTACGAAAAAAAGAAGAATATGAGAAAAAGAGCTTGAAAAATGAGTGTCTCAATCAGGATTACTAAAAGAATACTCAATATGAAATTAAATTAAATATTTCCATATTTTCGACGATTTCTACATGGATGTATTTCATGATTTTAATGAGGGGGGATTAAAGTATGATATGGGTCACGTTCTTTACCACTATTTATTTGAAATAGACAAGCCAATATCTCCAGAATGTTTGAATACCAGGCTTCGAACATTTAATTATACCTTAAACGGCTTATCGAACAAGCCACCACTTATTATGATAGATGAAGCAAAAAAAGTACTTGTCGATGTAAATGCAGAAGTATTCTTAATATCGTATTAGCAACACATGTGCAGATCGAATATCGTGCATTACTTGACAAACTTGTATCGGAGCATCATAAACTTTAATTAAAGTATTTAAAGACACTCTTAAGCCGAAACACGATAATATGGTTCATTACGGCAGAATTATGTTTATGTCTGGACCCATAAGAGACTTAAGCACAACCAGATGTGAAGCTAACCATAGACATCTTAAAGTTAGCGCATATGCTACCAATTCTAGACGCCATATAACACAGAAAAAACGAAATGTAATCTTTACAGCAATTCCAGAGTAATCTTTACTTGCAACGAAAATTAACTTCACGTGTTCAGATTTACCCACCACATGGGAAATGGTTACCATGTCAACTCTATTAAATCTTGTTTTTTTTTTCAATGAGACAACATTGAATTTTATCGACATGAAAATTACCCGCAACGAAAATTCACTTCTGTTTTTTCTGTGAACTCATACTCTCTCTTTAAAGGAACAGCTTAACTTCTGCTATAGACTCACTAGTAAGAAGGGCTTAGCATCTGAATCAGAAATGGGACCGAGTGAATTAGTTGATAGTAGTTAAATAACATCTTAGGTGTTTTTTCGAAAGATACCGTTTTTAATTGACCCAAGTAAATTTATTTATTCATTTGAAATTCTAATGAGAAATTTTATAATCCTGGTTCAATTCCTAAGTCGAGAGTGCTTCAAAGCTTCGATTTCTTGAGAAAAAAACGGGGGGGGGGCATATATAAAAAATATAAAGTGAAATTCTTATCTAAGACTATAACAAAACAAGGAGGAATATATACCTTTAAAAAATTAATTTTCCGGAATCTATCAACCAGCCTTCCAAATAGAGGGAAGAAAACTTACAGAAATTTTATCGAGACTTGACCCTTACACTGTAAAAAATGTCCTGTAAATGTCACATATTCTGTCGTGGTAAAATTTCACTGATGCATAAAATACGCCGCGGCAGCGCATGTTACTTCACGTCAGTTGCTGAAAATTACACCGTCGGTCGTAGGAAATAAAAGGACCCTGCACTAGCGTTGTAATTTTCCGCCAACTGTCGTTGTAATCTTACGGACTAAAGTAGCAGGTTTCCACGGTACGAAGCGGAATATTACCATGTGTGACGTTAACAAGTGTTGCAATAATAAAATATATTATTGTAGATAACGATGAATTAATCCAATGGAGCTTCGAACTTAATCGTTTATTCGGTATGCTTGTCAAAGCGAGTCAAAAAATTGTCCTTGTTTCTGTTTACACAGATATGTATATATAAATATATATAAAGTGAATTTGAATACACTTATGTGGGAAAAGTTTGAAGCGTCTCGGCGTCCTTGTAGAAACATAACCAAAATTTATTTTCTTTTTGTATGTATATTAATTTATATTTGTATCTGAAATAACCTATGTACTTTATAAGTACTGCAAAAAATGTCATACTACGTGACGCGTTTTTCTTCTGTTTATATCGCTGTGTCCTCTTTAACAGCATGGAAATTTTATTCTCGTCTTTATTTAAAAAAAAGAAAAATGCATCACGTAGTATGGGTACGTTCCCTAAAGACGAAAGTCATATTTGCAAAGGACTCATTTGAAAGTTTTCCCATGAAATTTTTAGGTTATTGCTACTCTCGCTAGGTAAAAGCCATTAGCAGCGTCAAAATTTCACCACCTGATGGGAATGTTACGGTCGACATTTTAAAATTCCCAACAGAGTGGGATTTAACCTTCCGTCGCGGAAAGTTACCACATTCGTGCAGGGTCCTTTTATTTCCTACGCCTGGCGATGTAACATTTCTTTGATTTCTTTATAGTGTAGGTATATGTATATTCATTCAGTGCGACGTTGTCGAGTTTACAGCCATGACCTCTCTTCAAAATTCTCAGAATCGGGTTACCGTTAATGTAAAATTCGGAAAAAAATGCTAGTTTCCTTCTGGATCTCAGACGAGAAGGGTCCTTTTCTAATCACATAGTGTGAAAATTATTCTAATTTTAAACTTGTTTTTAAGAAAATTATTAAGAAAAAAAAAGTTTTTTAATTTATGACAGTGTTGTTATATTACATGCGATAACTTAGCGACGTCCAAACTGAACCTCAATTCGCGCAGTTGTAACCATAATAATATATGGAAGAGAAGGAGAAGGAAGAAAATTACTGAGGATAAGTTTGAAATTTCGTTTTTTGGTTCACTAATCAACTCACTAAAATAGTAATAATTTCTCTTCAACTTCGAAATTGATTATCTTTTAATTTAAGTTCTGGCCCCTATCCGTGGCCCGAATAACAGTTTTTAAAAAAAGACTTGATTGGCCAATCAAGTTCGACCAGTCCCCACCATGGGGCACTCTGGCCAATCACAGGCATCGTAGAGAATACATATATAAGAACAACATGACCTGAAACTTCAGTTTCAGATCAGCCCTGAAGAAGTGAACTGCAATGTTCACGAAACGTCGGCAACATTCATAGTTTCGCATACGATTGAAACCCGAAAAAGCTTTAATTTTAAATTTCAAACTTCTAATTTTAAATTTATTATAATGAATTATCGTGAAAGCATTAAATCTATCAGTTCGAACACATTTTTTGTTGTGTTTTTTGAAAAATCAAATCAAAATTTATATCAATTATATTAAGTTTCAACCCCTATCCGTGGTTGAAATGCACTATATTATTGACTGCAAAAT
Source organism: Andricus curvator (assembly GCA_932195095.1). Taxonomy (NCBI): domain Eukaryota; kingdom Metazoa; phylum Arthropoda; class Insecta; order Hymenoptera; family Cynipidae; genus Andricus; species Andricus curvator. The sequence goes on along the minus strand of CAKNYM010037097.1, from coordinate 38,720 downwards.
TTATGAAATTTACAAAGTTATAAACGAATTTTTTTTTAAATATACGTTATAAGAAATTTAGATCAATTAAAATGTATAAGGTTTTTTTGTTTGTAGAGGAGTTGAGAATGCATTAACGCACTGAGTGTGGGACTCAACCTTAAAAACGGTAATACCCACTAAACTCACCTCCTCTTCCTGCCAACCGATTTTCCCGGAATCCGCATTCGCATTACTTCAGGAACATGGGTTATAGGCATTCTACGCCGTACCTCGGCGTCCAACTTGTGTGTCCAGCTTGGACTCTATTTAGTACCCGACCCAGTCATGATGTACGCATCGTCCTCATTAGTGCGACAATGTCGCACAGCGGGCTCGTCGGCCTTCGACATCATGACTGGGCTTGGCTGGTTTCAATTCTCATCTGGTAGGCTTCCTCGACGGGGCGGCCTCCCAAAATGAAGCATACCTCATAGTCCCCGGCAGATGATCAGTCCGGGGATTCCCTTCTTTTGTGGCGTAGAGGTAGCACTGCGGCGTGTCTTCGTACGTCGCAGCCCTATGGCCCTCTTTGCCACATCTCCCACATGCTCTTGTCCTATCTGGACCCTTGCAGCTCACTGCTATATGGCCGAAGCCTAAGCTATGGTAGCATCTTGTAGCCTTCGTCTTCTTCCGGACCCTACATGACATCCAACCCACCTTCAGATGTCCTGTACGAAGGAGTCTCGATGCCATCTCCCCGTTTAACTCAATGTATGCCTTCAGGTGTCCCATGAGTGCCATTTTCGTTAGGTTCACCTTCACATTTTCCGGATCGAGACCACCAAAGTGGCCACATACCGCCTCCGTAACTTCCTGCACATCGGTTGTCGTGTCCAAATCTAGGACCTCGACTTCCGTTCGTGGGACCAACTCACGCACGGAGTTGCCAACACCAACCGCCTCCCTGATAGCGGAAGACAGCTTTGCCCTGCCGTCCGCCGCAGGGCCTACCTCGATGAGGACCTCTCCCTTCCTCGTCTCTCGGAACCCCTGATTTCGACACCAAGGGTGTCCGGTTTCACCTTCTTCTTGAGGTCTTTTAGGACTTCGGCGTAGCTCGAACCCTGAGCCGGTTTTATTAAGACCGCCTCAGGTCGAGCTCGTCCTCTGCGGCTCCTTCTTTTTGGTGAATGCGGGTGCAGCTGATGTCGCCCCTAAATCATTATTTTTCGGAGTCGAGGACGCTGCTGCTGTGGTGCGTGTCCTCGGTTTCTTCTTCATTGGTTTTGCAGAGCCAGCCTCCACGGAACTCAGCGTAGGCTATCTCTCTCTCGCTTCCCAGTATGGGTAGTGGGAGTTTCCACAGTTTCTTCGGTTTAAATACCGTTTTGGCTGGTCTCTTTCTTCGCCTTAGCCTTGTTCGTGATTGCTGTCCCCTATTTCCCGACGCCATATCCAACTTCTATTGGCACGCAAACCAAACCGGGAATCGGCTAAAAATATGGCGGCACTCAGTTTTCTCGTAAATTCTTCCACTTCCTCCATCCCATGCCTGACTGGCATGAACATGTTTCTCTTAGTGTCAGAGAAAATCGGCATCTTATGTACTGCGGTTCTCAACTCCTCGGCGAGTTCTTGAGCCTCACTCAACCTATGTTTTACCACCATAATATTCTGCTTGGCATAGATCTTTTGACTCAGGTCAAGTTCCTCCACCACGTCAAATTCACCTCCCAACTCCTCACACACGCTTCGGTTTAAGTTTTTGTTTGTCGTCGTCTTGATCCCACGAGTAGCTAGGGAAATATAGGTCCACCCCCTCAGAGCCCCGCGTGCCTTGACTTCGGGGTTTTTCCTTCGGGACCACCCCTGGACCATTGTCCGCGACTGCTTATTGAGTTGTGTAACCGTATTCAGCAGAAACCCTCGGCACAGGGCGCCCCTATCCGCAACCCGGGGACATGCCCGGTAGCCTGCCTTGGCGGACCGGCCGAACGCAGGCGTTACGCTGCAGCGTAACGGTAAAGTAATGGTAAAGTAATATGGCAGTACAACTAATGAAAGAAACAAAATAAATATGTAAACTGTTGCAATTATAATAATACGTTAAAATTTACGTTAAATGGTCATGTCGTAATTGCAACAAGTTTATTTTCCAGCGTTAAAAAATAAAAAAACGAAGTTGCTGTCATTGAAGTCGGGCCCCTGCATGTTCGCAACCCGCTTGAAGCCGCCGTTAGTAAATTTTAACGTATTATTAGAATTGCAACAATTTACATATTTATTTTGTTTCTTTTATTAGTTGTAATGCCATATTACATTATCATTACTTTACCATTACTTTACCGTTACGCTGCAGCGTAACGCCTGCGTTCGGCCGGTCCGCCACGGTCTGATGAATCAAAAAGGAGACCAAGAAATATGTTCTCCGAGGCTGATGTGAATTCTGGTGGCAAAGTTGGAAATAAAATATATACTGCTCCTAACTTTTGAATCCCATGGTGACTCCCTGGTAAGTTATTGACTTCGAAATCATCAAAGTATATAAAAAGAAGTATAACAATTTTTCCAAAAAAACCAACGTTCAATCTTATCCCGCCATAACTTTCCGTGAACAAAGTTGGATAAAACTCCATTTTCTTAACTCGTATTTGCCATGTAATTTGAAACAGTTATTAATACGCTTTCAGAGTTTTTCTTAGCGGTGAGAATTTACATTTTACTGAAGCTTGTTTAAAAATTTATCGTCTACGGTATCAACCACTGTTTGGCCATCAGCTCTCATGGAACAACCTGTTTTGTCGAAAATCTGAAACCGCCTATGTTTATTTGAAAACTTATCAAGAGCTTTTGATATTTCGTTTAGACTATGAAAACTTCGTCCACTAATTCTTTTAATTGATTAAAAATTTCCCGTAAATGTATTCGTGGCAAGTTAGGAGCAGCATACAATTTTCAATAAAAATCCACAAAGAAGTCAACAAATTTTGGTTGGATTTCAGCAATCGAAAATGCAGGAGTGTTATCAATTTTAGAGTCAGGTAAAGAGGGTAAAGTGGACGTATAGTTAGGGACAGCATGATTCCCATTACCTAGTGAGTATTCATCTAAGTATTTAATGTCTTGGTATTAATTGTTATCATCACGTTTGCGCTTCTGTATGAACAGCTATATTACCCTGATATTTATGGGAAGAACTTAAATGATATTTAAATTTTTTCCAAGAGCCGAAATTCTTAAAACAGTAATCTTCTTTGGATCGAAATATATTGGAATTATAAATACAATGGACTATTTTGAGATGTAATGGCTAAAATTAGGTCGAGAAAGTGTGAAAGTGGTGCCCTGTTACTTTTTTTTATATATTTCAAACAAATTTTCTAATCGCACTTAGAAATTTTTTTGTTCTTCGCTCGCTGATCAGCGCCAAACCTGAACCAGCCCAGTCTGTCAAGGTGATAAAAAAAAGAAAGTCTTGTTTTGATAGTGTGAATTTCTTATTTTCTATCATTTTAGACACCCTGTAACTTTTTGAAAATATTTCAAGAAAATTGGCTGATCGAACTTAGAACATTTTTTATTCTAGGCTCGCTGATCATCGCCATTCCTGGAACCTGGGCCAGACCTGTCACCAGACTGCCAGGACATTTTTTCACATGGGAGGCATGGGCAATATGGGCAACTGCTCAGGGCGGCAAATTTTCGGGGCGGCGAGGGGGGAGGGGCAGATTCTAGAAGACTGAAACTTTTTCAATGTTATAATTCAGAAAACAATTTGAGTACAAAAAATAACACCGATCATTAAAACTTCTATCATGTTCTCATTTCTGATTTGAAGATCTTGTGCTGTTTAGAGAGAGTGGTGTATACACTAAGAGAAATAAACTCAGTAAGAGTTTATTTCTTTTTAATTGTTCTAAGTAATGCATTATTGAGTCTTCTAATAACAATCAGGAATGACTTCTCAATCCATATAATCTTCGAATTCATATTAAAGATGGCTGATATTTTTCCTCAGTATAATCTTTTTGCCCAGGGCGGCACTCAGTGTAAGTCTGCCGTTGATTACTGGGCGGAGTATGAACCCAAACAAAATTATTCTACGGGTGTACCTTCCCCATTTAGAAGTTTAACATACATGAGAAACCTTTCGTGCAGGTATACCTGCGCGAATCATAATTGCTAGTTGTTAAGGATTTAAAGCAGCAAAAATTATATTTTTTCAATTTCGGATGGACATTCTCCAAAACTGTTATGTTTGCAACAATCAATAAAAAATTTAAGTACTGAGCATTTCCATGCTAAATCTTCTGAAGAATTTCAGCTATTGTTAGTAATTTTGATGGAAATTCTAATATCCGTTCTATTAGATGTTGAAAAAAAACCTTAAAATAATGTTTGAAAAATTTAAAAAACTAAGCAGATATTAAAAATTGAAAATTTTGGTCCTTTTTCCTTTGAACTTTCATAACTTTGGTGATTTTAATACTATTAAGGTGTATTTAAGAAAATATTATTATTATTGAAAAATTTGTTTTTGAAAATTCCGAGGAGTTCTTGAATTTTTGTTTTCAAAAAATATTTTTAAACTGAAATTCTGAAAAAAGAACCACTTTTTATTTTGTTTAATTTTTGTTGATATACAGCTTACAATATTCTCTACAAGCCCTGTAAGTATCAAACTGGGATCTCTCTTAGTTTTTGAGAAATAATTCGACGCCTTCAATCAATATGAGTCTATGTGCTGACAGCGCTCTGTATGATATTATTCTCTATGCTTATACACAGCGCATAGTCTCACACACGCAATAAAAGTTGTATAAAATTATAAAAAAACATGTCAAAAACATTTGGGTTTGAAAAATGCGAAGTCGAATGAGCCCCACCCCCAATACTCTTACGACCTGTTCAGGACCCCACAGAATATGTATGCAAAATTTGGGACCGATTAGTCAAAAACTGTGGCGGTTACCCCCCCCCCCCCTCCCGTCTCCCCCCCATTACTCAGACGAACTGTCCGGGAGCCCAAAGAATATGTATGCAATATTTGGTGCCGATTAGTCAAAAACTGTGGCCCCGCCTCTATGTGCCCCCACATTACTCTTACGACCTGTCCAGGAGCCCAGAAAATGTGTATGCAAAATTTGGTGCCGATTAGTCAAAAACAGTGCCCCCCCCCTATCTTCCCCCCATTACTCTTACAACCTGTCCAGGAGCCCAAAGAATATGTATGCAATATTTGTGCCGATTAGTGAAAAAAGGTGGTGCCCCCCCCCCTATTTTCCCAATCGTTACTCTTATGACCTATCCGGGAGCCCAAAGAATTTTTTATACAATATGTGGTGCTGATCAGTCAAAAATTGTGGCGGTGCCCCTGCCCCTGTCAATAATTTATTTTCCAAAGATCCAAGAAGTTTTTAAATTTTTGTTTTCAACTAATATTTTTCAAATCTGCGTCTTAATAGAAATCATTTTCAAAAAATACACCTCGATACAATTAATAGCACCATAAATAATGGAAATTTCGAAAAATATTTCTGACAAAAGTTGTAAATCTCATCGATATGCACATTTTCTGTTATGCTAATTTTTAGCCTATGAGTAACAGTTTTTGGGATATTCGAAATTGAAGATGGAAAATCACAAACATTTCATATTTCTTAAGGTATCATACTGTTACCTATCACAGGAGTGCCTTCCTGCACGCCATTAAACGTTTGAAAGGGAAACCTATGTGATATACACTATTTCTGTGACCAGTCACAGGAGGGCCTTCACCGCGCCCCCTTCGTGAAACGTTGAAAAGGGGAACCTATTCGACCTACCCTATTTGTGTGTCCAGTCATAGGGGTGCATTCGTTTGTCTGTAATTTTCCATCTTCAACTTCGAATGTCACGAAAACTGTTACTCATAGGTTAAAAATTAACAGAACATAAAATGTGGATTTTGCGAGATCGACAACTTTTGTTGGAAATATGTTTCGAAATTTCCATTATGTATGGGAATAAATGAAAAAAAAACATGATTCGGAACTACACCCAAAAATCCTTTCAGGAAATTTATCTGGGATGCAAAAGGAACACCTGGGCTGAGTATAAATCAGTATTCTTGTGTGATCTTTTTGGAAGTAGACCCTTGGTTAATTTCAATGAAAGTCAGTAATAAGAGAGGATTTTTTGAGTCACAGAATACGAATGCTGAGTCGTAATTCAATTAGCTGACTTAAGTTTTGGTAAATTTAATTAAGTTGTTAGATTTCCATAAAAATCAGTGCGAATACCTCGTAGAAATAGTAAATTGCGGCTTTTTTTGAACGAACGCAATGTTTTTGTAACGAGTCGTAGGTGAGGGCGCCGCAGGGGCCTAAACCGGAGACGAGTTACAAAAACATTGCGCGAGTTTCAAAAAGAAATCCGTCAGTTGACAGGAGTCACGCACGATACTTTTCAAAACAAAATCGTAAACGGCGTGTTTTCATGCCTCAACAGACAAACGCAAAATCGCGTTTTGAGTCGGTGAAGGCACGCACGAGAGTTTTCATTACAAAATCATGAATGATGTGAAAGCGGGTGAAACTATATTAGAGTAAATTTAATCGCATAGCACGCTACACTTCTCGTTAAAAACATTGACTCACCAATCCGCTATGCATTTCTCTCTCTACTGAACCCTCATTTGTAACTTATCCAACGCACCTACAGACTCCTCTCAAAACGCCTAATTTTGCGTTTGTCTATGGAGGCATGAAAACACGCCATTTTTATGATAGCGTTCTGAAAAAACTAATTGGGGCGAATTGCGGCGAATTAGCATTTTTTAATTCGTTCGAATCTTGCTTTCTGATTCGTTGAAACGAATTGAGGCGCATTCGGATGAACTGAAATTGTTCGAATTAAAATTGTGCGCATTGAATGCATGTGAATTCACCTGAAAGCGTGGTGATGGTCAATTCTCAAAAAATTAATAAAAAGTCGAGAATTGAAGCCGCGATCCCTCGAATATTAGCTCAGAGCACCCCCACTGAGCTACGGAACTATTTGTTAAACAGTTGCAACGGATCCTTTATACTCCGCACGTAGATTCTCCTATTTCCTGTGATTATTTTGTAAGAATTAAATTCATTTTTAATTTATTCAAAATTTAGCGCTTAGGAAATCAATAGAAAATTATGTTTGGAAGGAAAATTTATAAACGACATATAATCATAGAGTATGATGGATATTATTCTCCACCGCGAATTTATATGTAAGGCGATGAATCACAGAGCGTGGTTCACAGCGTTGTGTATGTATTTTGTAAATGGTGAGTTAAATTTACAATATAACGATTCTGCCCGGAAAAAATAGTTGATTAGCAATCCAGTGAGAGAAAGTTAATCAAAATTCACAACCTTCCGTATTCAAGGTCATCATCTGAAAAGCATGTTCCATTTTAAAAGAATCTCAAAGACAGAGCTCGAAAAAATAAGCGACAGTCGCTGAAAATTTAGTACGCAAGGGCTTCATATTCTCTTAAATAAGAAATCCGAATTCTAAGCGACAGTTTATAGAAATTCGAAAGACAATATCTTAACGAAAAAAAAGTTATTTTTGAAATTATTGTTATGTAATGTTTATTTCTTATAAATAATAATACACAATTCACACACATGGTCACTTACACATATAATCGCATGCTTAAAGGCTTTGAAAAATCCTCTGCTTCCGTCTCACCAGCTAGACATTGGAGATATACAGACCTTTCTTGCATTTATGGCTGCATCTGTGCCAAGACAAGACCAGGCAGACTTGTCTTGAGACACGAAAGAATAATTTATGTATTGGTTCTATTAACACCGCCAGAACCTGCCACTTCCAGATAAGATTGAACGAAACAGTTGAGATCTGCTAAGTATTAAAATTTTACAACCGATCAAACTTGTAATTTTATAATAACTGATTTTTAAATTAGAAATTCGGAATCTGTCGGTCTCAACAACTACAGGCATATAAAATTTTCCATGAAAAGATTAAAACTGTCATTTTCTACAAGTATCTAGTGAACTGTTGGAGATCGAAGAAAAAGGACAACGTTTTTAGATTCGCCATCCAAAGAACATAATTATTGCAGACAAACAAACTTATTAATGCATAAAAAATAAATACTATGAAGATAAATAATATAAACATTCTGTAAAATTTAAGGCAAATGAGTGGTGAATCTCGGAGGTCTCGGGATCTTTTTGGCTTGTCGTCGAGTTATAAATCTAATAGGTTCTTTGCAAATCAAATAATCTTGTCTCAAGCCGTACATTTTTGTCTTTAAGTCGAAAATATTCGTTTTAAGACAACAAAAATAGTATGGTTTCGTCTCACGAGCTAGACATACAGAATATCTTGAAATTGTCTTGGATTAGTCTTTACCCACACTGTAAAAAATTTAGGAAATTTTCCCCACCTTTACTGGGAAAAAATTCACATTTTCGTTGGGGAAAGTTTTCTAAAAGTTCTCATAATTCGCTAACAAATTGGGGAAAATTCCCTAAAATTTATTAAATTAGATAATACCTACAATTTTTGGGGAAATTTCACTAAACATATGGTAATGTATACAAAAGTTTGGGAATATTTCCTAAAATTTGCGGAATTGAATGATTCCTGCTGAATGTAGGGAATCGTTCTCAAAATAAAGTTTAATTTTCCATGTAGATTAGGTAAATTTTCTAATAATTCTTGAAATATTACCGTATGTTTAGGATGATATTTTGCCCTAAAATATTTGATAAACTAGCACAATATATCAATCGTCTAGTTGCAAAACCGGCCATCTCCAAAAAACAAAATTGTTGGGGAAAGCTGATTTTCTGTCAAACTTAGCCAGAATAAGATGGCAACCAAAACTCTTTGGTTGTTAAAGACATTAGGGCAGTATGTTTCAAAACACTTTTCCTATTTCTTGCTTGATTAAAAGGAACTTCTGCCACATACTTCTTCATTTTTAAGTACGAAGGTGAACACTACACGAAACGAGCGGCCATTTTCAGCATGGAGATTTGACCGGTTTTGCAGCAAATCGTGATTTTCGAACGCATATAAAACAGGGATTTGAGCGGTTTTTTCATGGTTTCTTGTCTCCAGTTGATTAAAAAGTTCTTATTATAAATTTGCGTTGTTCACGTTACAATGCAATAAATTATTTGCATGCTACATGCAGAAAAAATGTATTTATCGTTTCTAATAAAAAAAATGTCTGCAGTACTTTCCTTTTAATAAGTGATAATATTTATTTCTTGCTCCTCTGAGCTGGTAGTTTGGGAGAAAATCCGCCAGGGCACGACGTGCGGCTTCTCGCCCAATAGAAATGACGCGTCGACTGTTTAAGAGAGCAGTCGACACATAGCAAACCATACCTACCTGGCGCAGAGGATGCGATGGCAAGGCGGTTTCTTTAGGGCGAGGCTCTTCCGTTGCTACGGTCGAGCTGAGCCTTGCTTTTTTTTATTAATATTCTACAAATTTTGGGGAATTTTTAGTTATTACACAATATCATTCCGCCTCAGGAAAAATACCCTAAATTTTTAATAAAATTCCACAAAGTTTAGTGAATTTTCCCTCCTACGGCTTAGGGAAAATTCTCTACATTTTCAGTGAGATTCCACAAAAATATAGGGAATTTTCCCAAATCTGTTTTAGGGAAAATTTCTTTTGTAATATTTCACGAATTATATAAGGGTATTTTTCCCAAGGCGGAGTATGGAAAATTCCCGAATTTTCGTGTATATTACTTTCACACGATTTTGGGGATAATTCCCTCGAAAATTTTTTACAGTGTAAGACAAAATCAAGACCAAATATTTTTACTTGTCGTTTCGCTGGTTCGAAAGTAGAGTATCCTTACATCATTTGGTCATTTTTTTCTAATTATCGGAATCTTCCTGACTTCCATCACAAAATCTCTTCATAACAGTTCTAAACGATGCCACCTCCATATATGTGGGCGTCCACATAAGAACATCCCATATGGCCGATGCTAGTTTAGAAGATATATTTTTTTTATGTCAGGGTAAAAATGATTATTTTCGGGTTTAAGTGGGGGATGATGCTAGAACCTACACTGGATCTATTAGAACTATACTCGTGTCACGAAAGCAACCGAAAGTGAGTATATTTGATGTCCGAAGAAAAAGTATAACTCTTGGGCTTATAGCACTCCCAGCCTTTGGATGCTTTTTTCTCGAAAAGCGGTTTTTTTAAGTTTCAATTTCAAAAATGTTTCGGCGACTCATGTCTCATTCTAAAGGGTTCATCGTGAGCTTGAAATTTTTGGCAATTTTCCGCATATGTGACTTTATACAGAACTCCGTACCGGCGATAAAGGCCCTTTTTATGCGGAAGACCAAATATATCTTGTAAAAATTATACAAGCCCGAGTCGAAATTTAGACGCTCCTTTGAACCTGCAGCTCCTTATTAGAACCTACTTTGACGATATTTAAACCTATAAAACCTCTCTCCCTTAACGATGACCCTACTTGGAGACTTTTTGGAGACAGATATACAAGATCCCGACAACACTGGAGTTGCAAGAAGATACTGACAATGTCGTCCGCTTCAAGGAGTTTTGCGACAACCTCATAACATCTGAGGAGGAATGTCCATCAATCACTGCCGAAGAGGTGAAAAAAGCACTCAGGACACGAAGAACTTTTCCGCTGCAGGCACAGATGGTATCAAGAAATTCTGATGGAAGAAGTTTACTTCGACACAAAAACAGCTGGGCCGCATATTGACCTCTTGTTTAAAGTCGAATACGCTCATTCCGCAGTGGCAAGTGTTAGGATGCACTATCCCCTACCAAAAAAAGGCAAGTTGTCCAACCCAGAGAATAAAAATAAAGAATAATATATATATTAGGTTGGCCCAAAATATCACATTTGAGAAAGTTTAACGCGAAATTTCACCAAATCTTTCTCACAGATAAATAAATGTATACGTATTTTGCTATTTAAAAAAAAATTATGTTTACTACTTGTTAAAAGGCTTCTTTGTTTACTATTTGAAATAGAGAAGTCCTAACAGCAGCCACAGTTTCGACTTTCAAATCGAACTTGAGGGCCTATAACAAAGCCACTGGACGCGTCCTCATGTTGTAGATAGAGGGTGCCTATACCAAGGATTTCTACTGAATATGGTTCCAATAATTAATAAGTAGTCGCGGACAACTGTCCAGGGATTACCCCGAAGGAAAAACCCACAAGCGGAGACGCAACACCTGTGCTGAATGCTGAATGGCACCCGGGTGAGGTATCTTAAACGGTGACTCTAAGATACCAGGCGACCTCCAAGATTTTGCAGCCTTATTCTTGCATGCGGGGCTCTACAAAGATGGACGAATCCTTTCGCTAGCTGCTCGTGGTAACAACAATGACACCAACAAATCACCAAATAGTGATAGGTGTGGTTTAAAACCATCGAACGTGCGGAACGGCCGATAATGGGTCGACGAACAGTGTCGATCACCCCAGAGTTCAGGGCTCTGGAAATAATTTTGATGGAAACACGACGGCGAACCGGCGAAATGGTTACATTGAGCGGATGAATCGTCTTAAGGATAACTTACTGGACTGCTATGATGCCAGTATCATCCCTATTCACGGAGGCTTCATGGCGCGTATGTAAATTCTGTGATGCCAGGAACACCTAGAGCTTCAGCACATTTCGCAAAATTCTTCTCGAAATCAGGCTGCATACCTCTTAAAAGCTGGATATAAAAAGTCACCGCTTTTCCAACCGCTGCATGAACAAGGTGCAGATGAGGAGGAAAAAGCGACATTAAGACCAACCGCGAAAAGCAGCCATCCCCTATCAGGATGATAGCGATTTTAGGACGAGAGGATCATTAACATCCAGGTTCCTCCTAAGCCATAAGATCTGGCTGAAATGGATGCCTGCTTTCTTCAAGATACCTCGCAGGAGTCCGACATCTGGACCATCAATTGTTTAGTTTATGGTGTGGCGAGATCATGGCTGATTTAAATCGAAGGCTAAAACCGACGATGGATCAAAAAAACAAAAGACGCTTGAGTCAACTGAAGTGTGTGATTAACTACATAACATCTCGTAGGCCGTTTACAGAAATGTTTCGGAAGTTCGGCCATGAACTGAGGATTTTTCATCACACACTTAACAAGTCAAAGTTGCTAACAACCAAGCAGCACATTCTTCACAAAATAAGAATGTTATCTTACGTAAGGAGAAGAATACAGAAGAGGGAGAGTTAGGTCACACTGGAATTGGAGAAAGACACTGAGAATATCATCTGCTTCAAGGAGATTTTGGACAGCCTTATAGACAGCATTGTCTAAAGAGGAATGCCCATCAATCACTGCCGAAGAGGTGAAGAAAGCACTGAGGGCCACGAAGAACTTCTCAGCTACAGGACCAGATTGTATCAAGAACTTCTAATGGTAGAAGTTTACGCCTACACACCAACATCTGGCCCGCATCTTCACTTCCTTTTTTAAATTCGGAGACGGCTATTCTGCAGGGGCTGGCGTTAGGACGCACTGTACTGAACTTCAGACCAATAACTTGTTTGAACACGCTGTGTAAGATCGTTACAGCTATTCTAAATGGCAGGATTGTTCAAACAATTGAGCCTGTGTGGAGAGAGATGTATGAACAAGATGGCTCGAGTGGCAAACTGCTGAGGTAAGTTGCTAATTAACAGGTGCATCTGCAAAGATGCAGCAGTCCACCAGCGCTACCTGCCGATGGACTGGAGTGGCTAATGAAAAGCTATAGATTTAACGGATCATAGTTTTATCTTCTGTCTGTTGAAAAGCTTGATGTCTTATCCACACATAGTGAGATGCATAGAGAAATTGATACCCCCTGTTAAGCTATATTTACTATCTCTTTGGGAAATTACCGTGTGACAACAGACAACGTCATTTTCCAGAGAGGCGTCTTTTAGGGTGACACCATAAGCCCTCTACTCTTTTTCATTACACGTCTGCCACTATCTCTCGCACTACGCAATTATCCTGGGTATCTCGGAAGCGAGAAAAATCATCACGAGCATGAGGTCACTCATGTATTTTATATGGATGACTTGAAGATCTTTGCTTTTGGTGCAGGCAAACTTCAACTTGCTTTAAATATTGTCAACGGGTACACAGGATAGATTGGTATGGACTTTGGATTGGACAAATGTGCGAAGATTATTCTGAAGAAAGGAAATATTACTGGCGTTCCCGATGACTATGAGCTTGTGGACATGAGTGTTATTAGACATCTTGACAATGGAGAGACATGTACATACCTGGGCGTGGCTCAAAGCCGAATTCAGGACATAACATCAGTGATGGAGTCTCTCCGAAGTAGATACAAGCATCTTCTTCGACAGCTTTGGTCTTCCAATCATCTGGCGTGGAACAAGGTATCTGCAAATAACATGCTTGCCGGCCCGATACTTCAATTCGTCCGTTTCGCGATTATACATTCTACACCGTCAAGGCGGGCGCGAACATCTGAATCTCCAATGTCTTCATAACCTAATTATTATGCGTAGAGCGTACAACCTTATAAATGAAACCGATCCTCTTATAGAAATAGTAAGAAAACATGAGATAATTGGCGAAGGAACGTTCCTTTACAAAGCCGCGGAGCAGTCGGCCGAGACCCTTGGCTTGAATTCTAAAATCAGGAATGAGGAAAGTGCATTACTCCATATAGAAGCCTCACTTCTAAAAACCGAAGTTAAGACAACAGACGTTGAAAAATTCCGCCAACAGCTCTTTGACAAGAAAATGCAAAGAAACTTTCAAAGAAATGTAGAAGATTAGCCCTTGTCGAAGCAGCAACTTTTTGCTTTCCTCAGATCATCAGGACTTAATCCTGGTACAGAGAGTTTCCTTTTTGCGTGCTGGGACGGTGTCATTTCCACCTTAGGATACTCTGACCAAATTGTGCGTCAATAAGTTCCCAGCGATAGGAGCAGAGCGTGTCATGCACACGCTGGGTACCTAGAACACATAATGCCCAGGTGAAAAATTTATATATATAGTTTATCTATAGTGGACAATAGGGTGACCAGAAAAAAACACTTTTGGGTTTTTCAGGAGTGAAGGGCAAATAACGGTAGTTTATACGATTGTAGAAGCCAGATTTTTTTTTTTTAATTTTAAACAATATTTAGAGGAGGCCCATCGTCTTTGAAGTTCTTATCTAATTAACATGGGCAAACTAAACTTTTTTTTCATTTAAGATTTTAACCACGAAGTTATCCACTTTTTAATTTGAACTTTCAATATGTTGTTCTTGCGGTTCTAAGAATCCACATAAAAACATTCTTTCAATGAAAAATTCATAAAAAACATTAATTACGGTTGCTTGAAAAGTGCCATTTTCACTGTTTTCTACTGTTTTCAAAGACTAATAACGGCCGTAATAATATACACCTTATACTGAAATTTTGAGAATATTTTCCTCGAAGGTTGAAGATCATATTTTCTAAAAAAGTAGATTAGGAAAAATATTAATAAGCCTGCAATAATGAAAACAAATCTGAGTAAATTTTTTAAATTTGACAGGTCTACGACTTAAGCTGTTTAATTTTCGGGGCGGAGCGCTCATCAGCTCGGCCATAAAAGTCGATCCCAGTGGGTCCTGACACAATAAGCTCATAAAGCAGACCCTTTTTCGGCAAGCGTTCTTTAGCCATATTTCCCTTTTTCAGAAAAGTGAATAATAATAATTCAGAGGACGCTAACTAATCCTGTTATAAAGTCACATCGATGAAAAGAGCTGAGGTTAAACCTTTACGATCGACTCTTCACTTACCGAAATTGTCAGCTTTTGCAATGACAACTTTCAAAGACGATGGGCCACCTCTAAATATTGTTTAAAATTAAAAAAAAAATCTGGCTTCTACAATCGCATAAACTACCGTTATTTGCCCTTCACTTCTAAGAAACCCAAAAGTGTTTTTTTCTGGTCACCCTAGTGGACAAAACACTAATATTTTTCTTTTTTATTATACAGCAACATTTATGAAACAAATTAAAAATATCATTGTCTTGTCCACTACATATAAGCTATGTATAACTTTTTTATTTGGGTATCCAGGTGTCCTTATCACGCGGGAGCTATGTATCTCTACAGACACAATGCGGCCTTAAGAGTGCTTTACTATCATCTTTGTCGCTCTTATGGTCTTGGCCGCGGCTCTGCCCTGCCGACCGCTTCAAGGGAGATAGGGTAAGTTGTCCAAAACGAGAAAAACCGAATTTTCTGGAACTGCGAATTTCAGACAGCTGTCTCTATTGCACACTCGAGGCCTGATATCGTTCTCTAAGACTTTGAAAAACGAACTCTATTCGTGATCGAATCTTTTACTGCGGCCGACTACAACATCACAGCTAAGGAGAAGGTAAAGGAGGAGATGTATCGAGAGCTTAGAAGCGACTGCGGTGACTGTGCTTAAAATATTTGGTTAAAATAATTGTCCTTGTGATCAATGCTCTGGAAGGTGCGAAACTATCACTGGTTCGTAACCTCAAAGCCATAGCTGCGTGCCAAAAAAATGCTAAGGCACTTGCGAGATAGATGCAGAAGTATGCAATCCTTAGGCCCCTTCGTCTCCTCAAGATACACGAGGGTTTTACCAGGCTGTCGTGGTGATTTCCTCGTGCCCTATGGCCACCCATCTCATGGTCGTGAGTCATGGCTATATGTGTGATTTACAGCCGTACTCCTGGGAGCTAGTCTCATTTTCATAGATAGCAGTTGCTCCCAGTGGGACCCTGTTGTGATTATTCAAACTTAGGAATAAAATCAATATTAAACAAATCTGCCCGTTGCGCAGGCGCTTTCTCATCGCGCTACGCGCTCGATAATGTACTTATCTCGCGCTACACGCTCGGTCTTTGTATCCTCCCTACATTTGTGCGCGGATCTTTAAAAATTAAAGGTCAGAGCATCAACAACTGTCATTTGGTGATTATGAATTCTCTTTTGTTGAAGCTCCTTCGGCCTCCACAAACACTTTCTCATCACGTATCTCGTGGTTTGCACTCGATTTTGTCCAAAATAAGAACTTTTCTACATTATGTTCAACACTATTATATCAAATGTATATTACATTTATTTCTGTACCTCGGCCTTGTATTGTTTATTCAGATATTGCAAAATGAAGTACAAATGTTATTTATCATGATTACTTTAATATTTCTTTCTTCTTTTGCGTTAAATTTGATTCTCAGCTACCCTGAAGAATGTATCATTTCAATAAAGATAGTTCTTGATGTGTAGATCAAAAGCCTCCACAGGCACCAAGTCCAGAAAATTGTAGTTTTTGAGATATAGCCGTTCGAAGTTAATGTTTTTATGCATTTTGCAGCAGTATAAGGTTGCACTGCCGATCATGCAAATCGGAATGATGCGGCTTGTACAAACATAATTATGCCTCCACATATACATTACTAGACTTATACATGTACATGCCCTGTGGCCACCCATACCACGGTTGTGAGACGTGGCCATAGGTGTGATTTACCGCGGTGCTACTGGGAGCCGGTTAATGTTATTTTCATGGATGGCAGTTTTTCCCAGAAGGGCTCAACTCGTGTTTGTAAACTATGAGTTATGACCTTCTTAGGACACGACTATATATAAATATAAATAAATATATAAATAATTAAAAAAACAGTAAAATAACCCCACCGAAGGGTTATACTGAGAGCAAATGCCATTGAAAAATGACACCGGGTCCCAGTAGGACGGCGGTAAATCATACATATGGCCACGTCTCACGACCGCGAGATGGATGGCCACAGGGCATGCATGTATGTATATTATATATGTATATGTATAAGCGTAGTAATGTATATATTATAAGCAAATTTTCCAAGTTTCTTCGTGTACACTCACTGTAAACCACGTCCTGGCCAGGGGCTGGCCCATGCAGGAAACTTGGTTATAAAACGGCTACCACTTACCTGCCAAGTTTCTTCGTGAACTCCAATACCGGAATGAACCGAATTCGTGGGCCACACTCTTTCAGCCCACGAACAACCCACGAAGCTCTAGTGATGCCGTCGAGCGATATTTCCCGATCTCGACGCGATTCCGACTCGATCCTAGTCTCCAGTATCGGGTGTAGATCGAGTCGGTTTTGGCTCGACTCGACTTTGGCTGGGGAAGTCGATATATCGACTCGGGATCGGGTCGGGTTTTCGATACTCCTTCGACAGATGTGCACTTCTCAGTTGAACTGAGCGGAGAGGGAAATTTGACAATGGCTTGACGTCACTCAGTCCCCCCTGACTCCTCCACTGCCTGGTTAAACCGGTTATGGCTGGAGTGAAAATGCTGACAATTATTTTCCCCATAATGGAAAAGTTGTACTTTGGCTTAGTAGTAAATAATTTGAAACATCTAAATGCAACTATAGAACCTATTTCAACCTTCACTTAATTTTCAATTATTTCTAAATAAAAAATAATCTTTTTTTAATATTTGGCAATATTGGACTGTTTATTGAAAAGGAGCAAATATAAAGCAGATTTTGAAAAGTGAACAATTTCCAGCTGCATTGTTTTAAATAGAATGCATTCGATTGAATCATGAACTGAAGATTTCAGTGTGCTGCATCCTGCATTTAAATTTTCAACTCTAAAATTGTAATTTTTTCTTCTTAAATTGGTAATTCGTGAAAAAGAGTTTTGTACTTTAATGTATAAATAATAATAGAAGAAATATTATTTAAAAAAGGTTTAAAATATAAATTATTTGACGTCCAATGAAACAAGTCTCTGGTTACAAATTTTTTTAATTGTTCAATTTGTAATGTGTTTCACTTAAGATTTCTTCAAATGATATGATTAATAAATTTATTAATTCATTTTTCAATTCGGAGGATCACAAGTGATGACGTGGATACATATTTCTTGAGCACAAATTTTTGAAATGTTCTATTCATACAAGGTTTCTTAACAATATAGTAAAATTTTCCACAAATGATGTGCATTTTTAACAATTCAGTTAAACTTTCATTGGAACAGTTCAATTTTCAAGCCAAATATGTACGATAAATTCTTAATGAAAACGTAAATAGTTGAAGTTTCATTAAAAGCTGGAATGCTTGAATTTTTACTTCAGAAAATTATTTGATAACCTAAAAAAAGAGTTTTCAACAAAATAGTTACATCCTAAACCAATAAAATGAAATTTTAACCATGTAGTTCGAATTTCAATCAAGTAGTTGAATTGCAATCAATAATGCAGTTAAATTTGCGACGAAAGAAGCAATTTTTAGTTGGATTTTCAAATGAAGAGATTGTTTTTTAGCTCAAATGATGAATCTCCAAGTTGACTACTTAGATTTACAGTTATGAAATTTTCCACCTAAAACCAACGATTTTTCGACGAAATAATTCAATTTTTTACAAATCAATTTATTTTCCCAAAAATATATAATTAGTTCGGTTTCAACCAAAACGATGAATTTTCAAGCTTTTTAAATGAATGTACCAATATTCATAATACTTATAACAATTATTTTCGGGAGAATAATTATTTGATGATTATTATTTTCTCTCAATTTTCCACCAAGAAGATGAATTTTCAACACATACAAAATATTTTCCAACTTTGTGAAAAAAATTTTTGGAATACAAATTTTGGTCCAAAAACATTTTGATAGAAAAATAAGGTTTGGGAAAAAAAATTGTTGAAAAAAATAATTTGTTGTGAAAAAAGTTTGTTGAAAAAAAAATCGTTGAAAAAAAATTTTGAAAAAAATGTGTTAAAAAAATATTTTGAATAAAAATGTTTCGAAAAAAAATTTGTTTGCAAACAAATTGTATGAAAAAAATAATGTTTGGAAAAAAAATTCTTAGAAAAACATTTTGGCGCTTGAAAACGTCTACAATGTGCATTTGTTTATATAATTTGTTCATAAAATGAACAAATATCAATGCATGGCAACATTTTTTTAAAAAACATCATTGGCACTATAATTGCAACAAGATTAGAAGAAAAATTGATTTCGTTTCTTTTAAAAACGCCTAAAATGTGCATTTGTTTATATATTTTGTTTATAGAATTGGTCAATAACATTCATTCTGGAATTTTGATGGCCACGTATCATCCAAACAATAAAAGCAAGCAATTTTAGAGCAAGAATATACTTTGAAAACAAAAAGTTCTTCATGTCGATTATTTGTTAATAACGTTTGCTTTTAACAATTAGCTTTATAAAGTAACAATTTTTTCCTTCTTTCTTATACCGCTGTGCATTGAACTCAAGTGACTTGAAGTATAAGAAAAATTGTGTCTGGGAGATAAAACATGAAATGCAAAAAAACAACACTTTTTGCTGTTTGCATTAACATAAAAATTAAATAAACAAAAAAAAATAAAATATACACTCACAACGCTTTCTATGAAATTTAGTCCTGAATTGTACAACAAAAAAATGATCTTAAATCGGTGCATTATTGCGTTCTAAATGTCCTTTTAATATTTGAACCTCGTTTTTCATTTCAACCCTCTGTGGACCGCTATGTCACAGACCCACATCTGGCGAAGGAGGATCGAAAACCCGACTCGAATCCGAGTCGATATATCGCATTCCGAGCCAAAGTCGAGCCGAGAGAAAACCGATCACGGGTATCGAAAACCCGATCCCGACCAGAGAAAAAACCGACGCGATCTCGACACGATCACGAGAACGTATCGTATCGAACGGCACCACTACGAAGCTCGTTTATTTTTCTTCCAAGGCGCCAGATAATGATAACCCTATCCGAGCCCCGTAGGATCCGGTTACGTTCTGACTGGCAGGTCGGCCAGCTCACTTTACCCGCATGAGAGAGGGAGCGGGAACTTGGGAGCGAGAGAGAGAAATTTCACGAAAACAGGTCTTCACACTATGTAATTATTAGAACCACAACTCGATCATCCTAACCTATGAAATGAGTCAAAACGAAATCACTTAGCGCTTGTGCGAGTTCCCATAAAAGTTACTCAAGTCTTTAACCGACAGAAACCACACGGGCAGATCCCAGTGAAATCCGCTGCGATACAAGTTGGCTCCAGGATCACGAGAGACGCTCGCCTCAACTTTTCTACTGTTCGGGTCTTTGAGCCGAGCGTGTCTCTCCTTTTTGGAGCGTCGAGGGAGTCCCGGACGGTTTCACCGTACAGAAATACTTTTCCCGATTATAATCCCGGTTACAACACTTTAACCACGCGCGCGCACCCGGTGCCAAGGCTAAGGAGCACTAACTTAACGTTGAATAGGACCACTCACCTCGTAGCCATTCTGCCAATTCTCACTTCGCTCCGTAATCCATTTAGCCTTTTATTGTGCTTATCAGTCCGGTTTAATTGGGTTTAATCGGGCGCACGCCGTTCTCCTTTCCCGTTGGTCGTCAGAACGTCTTCTGGTTCTTTGCAGCATGGCCACCTTCCGGTTGTCGTAACATGGCCGCTTTCTGGTGAAAACAGCATAGCCGCCTTCCGGTTGCCGTAACATGGCCGCCTTCTGGTAGATTAAGATATGACTGCCTGTTTAGATAGTGACCGATTCGTGCTGCCCATCGTGGTTCGTAGTGGAATCTCGCTCCGGTGCCAGTTGTCTCTGGCCTG
Organism: Andricus curvator; assembly: GCA_932195095.1. Lineage (NCBI taxonomy): Eukaryota > Metazoa > Arthropoda > Insecta > Hymenoptera > Cynipidae > Andricus > Andricus curvator. The sequence goes on along the minus strand of CAKNYM010037097.1, from coordinate 18,123 downwards.
TGAGGAGTGTGGACCCTCTCATCTACTGGTTCTTACTGGCTGCCATCCCGTTACCACTTGCTGGTTACCGGGCAACGGGTGCAGCGCGAACTAGTGATGCCGTCGAACGATATTTTCCGATCTCGACACGATTCCGACTCGATCCTGGCCTCCAGTATCGGGTGTGGATCGAGTCGGTTTTGGTTCGACTCGACTTTGGCTCGGGAAGTCGATATATGGACTCGTGATCATGTCGGTTTTTCGATACTCCTTCGACATATGTGCAGTTCTCAGTTGAACCGAGCGGAGAGGGAAATTTGACAATGGCTTCAATTTAAAACAAAAAAAATAAATTTTCAATTAATGATATAAGGTAAATGCACTAGTAATCGTCACCTTAAGCCAAATTGGAAATTAAAAATGCTTATAATTGCATTTAAAACACAATTTTTATTTCCACAAAGGGCTTAACCGATTAAAGCAGATATAGAAAAGCTTAATTTTTAACACTTCTCATGATATTTGATTGGAGTCAATTTTTAGTCACGATAAAAATTCAAATTATGCAAATGCGTTAGTTATCGCCAGGCACGTAACCAAGTATTAAAACGAGAAAAGTATACTAATTTGATAAAAGGATATTTAAACTGACCTAAAATCACATTTTTTATCATACGCGGCAAGAGCGAGTCTTGTTATACGAAAAATACTGGGCCATCTGACGATAACTAATGCAGTGACGATAACCAGTGCATTTATCTTAGTTCAATTTTCAGTTGAATTTTCAAATGAAGAGATTGATTTTCAGCTAAAATGATCAATGTTCAACTTGACTACTTAGATTTACAGTTATGAAATGAGTTTCTACCTAAAACCAACGATTTTTCAACAAAATAGTTCAATTTTTTACGAATTGATTTATTTTACAAAAAATACCAATTTTTAACAAATCAGATGAATTTTTCACCTAGTAATTACATTTTTAAGAAATTAGTTCAGTTTCAACCAAAACGATGCATTTTCAAGCTTTTTAATTGAATTTATCAATATTCATATTATTCATAAGAATTATTTTTGGGAGAATAATGAATTTATTATTATTATTATTATTTTCTCTTGATTTCTCACTAAGAAGATGAATTTCCATCAACAAATCAAATACTTTAATTGCCAGGAAGAGAAAATTAATTTTGATTTATAAAAAACAAAAAAAAAACAATTTTCAACAAAATAGTTCTATTTTCAGCCATATCCTGTTCAACTAAAATCCAGAATGATTGACCAGAAAAATAAATTTCCAACCAAGTAGTTGAATTTTTAACTACAAAGGGTAAATTTTTAACTAACAATGAAATAGTTGAATTTTCAGTTTCAAACATTAATTTTCAACTAAACAAGTCAATTTAAATGGTTAAAATCTTTGAAATGTTCTACTTATACAAATTTTTTTATTGTAAAGTACGTATAAATGGCTTTGAATGAAACAATTCCGAATGAGAAATGTGCTGAACTTTAATTTTTAACGTTCAAAATTCAAAACAGTTCCACTGTCCATGTTTTTATTTGCAGTTTACTTAACATTACTTCAAATTCAAAGAATTTTCATCTTCAGGAGTTCCAATTTTCAGCTGCAATGGCCGTGAACAATGTTTTTGGACCAAAAAAAAGAAAAACAAGAAATGACCGGGACTTTTTGTTTACTGTAGCTGTAGCTGGCCCGTTTAAAATTGAAAAGTTCGAAAAGAAGTTCCTGTAAGTTGGAATTTCATGAAAATGGTGCCGAATGATATGAGATACTTGTCCTGGTGATTACCTGACTAGTTTCTTCCAAAATGTATTTATTGTTTTATCCGTCTTAAGTTCGCATCGGCAAACGATAAGTCGCAGGCCGCAGCGTGCCTCGCGAATGCAAAATTTACTGCACTATTTTTCTGCCTATAAACGCCTAGAATGTTCATTTGTTTACCTACTTTGTTCATAAAGTGAACGAATAATGAGGAATAAAAAAATTTTATCTACACAATTCACTGTCAATATAGTTAAAAAAATAATCAATGAAATCACGATTTCTTTCTGCCTATAAATATCTGCAGTGTAAATTTGTTTTAACTATTTGTATATAAAATAAACAATTAGCAATGATTAGCAACATTTTCCTCTAGAAGATCATTGGACATATAACTTGAAGATAATCAGAAGAAAAAAACGATTTCTTTTCGTTTAAAAACGCCTGATATGTAAATCTGTTTATCTAATTAGTTAATAAAATAAACAAATATTTATGTACAGCGAAATTTTCTCAGACACTCTCATTGCTGATAAAATTTCAGCAAGGTCAGATGAAAAAACGATTTCTTTTCGCTTAAAAGCGCCCAAAATGATTCTTTATTTTTCTTATTCTCTATTCTTTATTTAATTTCTTTATGTATGATTTTGTCAATAAAATGAGGCTTTGAAAAAAAAAAGTTGTTGAAAAAAAATTTGCGAAAAAAGTTTGTTGAAAAAAAATTCGTTGAAAAAATTTTTTTGAAACAAACGTGTTGAAAATTTTTTTTTTTTTAAAGAAATGTTTTGAAAAAAATGGTTGAAAAAAAAATTTCGACAAAAAAATTTGTTTGCAAAAAAATGTTATGAAAAAAGTAACTTTTGGAAAACAAATTCTTGAAAAAACATTTCGGCGCTTGAAAACGCCTACAATGTGCATTTGTTTATATAATTTGTTCATAAAATGAACAAATATTAATGCCTGGCAATATTTTTTCAGAAAACATCATTGGCACTATAATTGCAACAAGATTAGAAGAAAAATTGATTTCGTTTCGCTTAAAAACGCCTAAAAAATATTTTGTTTATCAAATAAACAAATATCAATGAATGGTAAATTTTTTTCAGAATACATCATGGGTAATGTCATTACAACAAAAGAGTACAAAAAAAACATTGCTTTCTGCCTATTAATATCTGCGATGTACATTTATTTATAGAATTTGTTTATAGAATTGATTAATAACATTCAGTCTTGAATTTTGATGTCCACGTACCATCCAAACAATAACAAATTAAAATAAAAAACTTGATTAGCAGTTTGAACTCGAAAGTTCATTGCCTCACTACCCGATTCGGGTAGTGTTTCTAGGTGTATGTTTACTACCAATGTGGGCCCACCACACCCACGACGGGCCAACAGCAACGCAGTATTCCTGGACGGTCACCCATCCAAGTACTAACCGCGCCCAACAATGCTTAACTTCAGTGATCTTACGAGAACTGGTGTTTCCAGAGTGGTATCGCCGTTGGCCCAAACAATAAAAGCAAGCAATTTTAGAGCAAGAATATACTTTGAAAACAAATATTTCTTCATGTCGATTATTTGTTAATAAAATTTGCTCTTAACAATTAGCTTTATGAGGTAAACATTTTTTGCTTCTTTCTTATATCGCTGTGCATTGAACCCAAGTGACTTGAAGTATAAGAAAAATTGTGTCTGGGAGATAAAACATGAAATGCAAAAAAACAACACTTTTTGCTGTTTGCATTAACATAAAAACTAAATAAACAAAAAAATTAAATATCCACTCACAACGTTTTCTAGAAAATTTGGCCCTGAATTGTTCAACAACAAAAAATGATCTTAAGTCGGTGCATTATTGCGTTCTAAATGTCATTTTCAACTCCGTTTTTCATTTCACCCCACTGTAGACCGCTACGTCACAGACCCACATCTGGCGAAGGAGTATCGACAACCCGACCCGATCCCGAGTCGAAATATCGCATTCCGAGCCTAGGTCGAGCCGACAGAAAACCGATCACGGGTATCGAAAACCCGATCCCGACCCGAGAAAATACCGGCGCGATCTCGACACAATCACGAGAACGTATCGTATCGAACGACACCACTAGCAGGAACTCTCTTGGCATGCGTGGAACTGCTGCGACGTGTCGGTTGGGTCCCATCAACTCGTTCTACTTCTATGGCTACTGGTGCGTAATGGCCGCCACCAAGCTACTGCTCGCTGGTTACCGTGGCAACGGGTACAGTGCGAACTCTCTTGACATGCGTCGGACTGCTGCGTCGTATCGGTTGCGTGCCTTCCTGTCGTCCTTCTTCTTTGGTGTTCTGGTCGGTTGTCGGAGCTCTGCCTCGTTTGCTCATGGTTTACGAGCTGTCAAACTAGTGTTCAGCCTCGACAGCGACCCATACATATTTTGTGGGATAAAAAAATGGATAAATGGGTAATGATAAATAAAAATAAATTCTCGAACACAATGGATAAATGCCTTAGTCTAGTCGCTATCCTAGACTCGGATCTTGGCTAGGGGTAAGTTTACTTTTACTCAGTTTATTCAAGCCGTCCTTTCCTCACCTTCGGAGGTTAGATACGGCTTCGGCGAAACTCCGGTAAGCTGTATTACATCTTCCCGAGTTTTCCAAAAACCTCGTTACAACTCCTCTGGGCCTAGCCGAAGCCTACCGGCTGTATTTACTCGCGCTGTGGTCGTACCTCAACCGTTCCGTCAGCCTTCTCAGCCCGCATCTCGGCGTAATTCCTTCTTGTAGTCTAAAAGGAAACACAACAAAAAAATTCTGCTCTATTGGGGTCACTTTGAGGGCTCCCATTCCAAGTTCTTCTGATCACTTGGCTCTTGCTCCGAGGTAGCCTGGACCATCCGCTCCCTCATCATTTTCGCCTGATGGGGAAGTTACTTAACTTAATTCGGGGTACCCGTAATTAAAGGAAGGCGATTAGCAAGATATCCTATTTATTAGGTCAATTGTCACGTACAGTGATAAACAAGAGAGAAAAGTACGAAAAATAAATCAAATCTCACCCTGAGAGGAGAAGTGGTGCTCTAATCCGGCTAGACCAGGGCAACGCCGGAACAAAGGCCGGTAGAGTCGCCACCAAAACGCAAAAAAAGACAACTTTTTCTTGATCCTTACGAAAAGTGTCCTGGGGTAGCGCACACATTTTCCAATACCCCTTTTGGGGCCCCAAGATTCATTCCTGCGAAGCTGGCATATTTCTACAGTACCCCGGGCATGCAAGGGTTTAGGAGGTCTATTAGGGAGGGATTGACCACTTGTTGTTCCCGACTCTCCCCCTTCCCTAGGCGGTCTCTCCTCGTGGTAGGGGACTAGCAGTTTTACTGGGAACTTTCCTACCGTCGGGTGTAAAACGACGGTACCACGACACCATTCCCAAGAACGGTCTCAGTTGCTTTATTGTACTCGGGGCTGGGTAGGAGAAAAGAGTCTCGACCTTGTCCGGATCGACCTGCAAACCCTTTTGATTCACTAGGAATCCGAGATAACGTACGGTTGGTCTCCCGAATTCACATTTCTTTGTGTTTATTGTCAGTCCGGCACCCTGTAAGCGGTCTATTACTTGAGCTACCCATTCCTGGTGGCCCTTAAACGTCTCATTTACGATGACTATGTCATCGAGGTACGCGTAGACGTTAGGCTCCATGTCCGGTCCTATGATGGAGTCTACCAGTCGCTGGAATGTCGCAAGGGCATCCTTGTGAACTGAAGGAGCCTCATTCCAGAAATCGTAAACGCCGTGTACTCCCTACTATCCTCGGCCATCGGGATTGGGCGGTACCCCCACTTTAAATCTAAGGTCGTTATATATTTCGCGGCGCGAAGTTGCTCAAGAATCATGTCCATATTCGGCAAAGGGTACGCGTACGGTTTGGCTATCTTGTTGAGCTTACGGTAGTCCACGCAAAATTTATATGTCCCGACCGTCTTTCGGGCCATTACTACGGGACTGGACCATCCGCTTTTCGACGGCTCTACTATACCATCGGCTAACATTCGAGTTACCTCATCTTTCATATTTTTCAGGACCTTCGGGGACACTCGATAATACCTCTGTTTCATCAGTGGGTGTCCCCCGACGTATATGCTATGAGTTATGCGATCCGTTGCTGGAAGCACCTCAGGAGGGGGGTTAATAATCCGGGCAACTAGCGTGTCCAGTTCCTGTCGCTCCGAAGCTGTTATTTCTCTGAGGCCGCAACACTGGTCTAATGTTGTCAGATTTTTGTCCCTCCTCTCCACTTCCAGTTCAGTATCCTCCTCGGTATAGTGGTGGACCAATTCCGGATATTCCGCCATATACCAGGCTCGTTTACTGCCATCGTGTACTATTCCGAATGTGTGGATGAAATCCATACCCAAGAATACTTGTTCTCCCATGCTCGGGACAATATGGATCTTCATCATTCGCGAAACACGATCGATTTCGATAGGGAGATAACACGTGGCATAGACTTGACTGACGGTACCGTCAGCAGTCATAACCGCTTGGTTCGGTGTCATGTGCAATGTTGCCCTGTACCGTTCTGCTATAACCAAGCCAATATCTCCCATTACGGTTCGGGATGCCCCGCCATCAATCAAAGCAAGGACCTTAGGGGTATCACCAATTCGGGCAGTCGTAAAGACTCGTATTCACGTTCGCGAAACGGTTGTCCTCAACTCGCGTGGTTCTCGCGCTTCCGCCCACCGATGTTGTTCCCTGAGTAGGTGGTGTCGTCATCGGTCCCCAGATCCCGTGGTACCTGCCCTTGGTCGTCATCGTCCTCTGGGTACCAGGGTACCGCCTGATTACCTCCACGATGCGCGAAATGTCGCCCCATTCGCTTCCGCAACATTTCGTCCACCCCGTTCGCATTGAGGTGCAGCCCCCTTAGTATTGCTTATAGGGCCTCCCCCGCTAAGTCATTTGCCCAATCCGGTAACTGGGCCCTCACTGCGTCCATACTGGCCCTAGATTGCCCCGTCTGGCCCTCGATTGTCCCTACCGACGCGGCTCCGACTACGGACTGTCTTTCGCTATTAGCCGAACTTTCCGGTAAACCGAGGTTTTCCCGATTGCTTCCCTGCTCTAACTGCCCCTCCACAGGGTAGTACGAGTTCATTGCCCTATCTTATGCCTAAGTCAATTACCTAAAGAAAAACAAACTACCTCGACAAATTTTCGGGACGGGTTCGGACTCTCCGTATATTCCAATACCACGGGTCAGTTCACTTCACGCTCAGCAAAATTCTCGAAACTTGTCTTCAAGTTCTTCAAGTTTCTGTTAACCTTCCTTAAATTTCCGTTAATATCGCTTTACTCTTCAAAAATGTCGAAAACCAACGTAAATTCTTCAGTTTTCTCACAAATTTTCAAAATACACCTACTTTCTCTAAATTACAAAAAAAAATTCCGAAAATTTCCTCAATTCTGAAAGTTACCGAGATCTTCTAAAATTCTCTTAAAAATTCTGAAAATCATTGAAAAATTCCGAAAATTCCTTTAAATTCCCCAAAAAAAACTATCGAAAAATTCAGAAAATTCTCTTAGATTCTGAAAAATTCCGAAAATTCCTTTAAATTCCCAAAACAAAAACTATCGAACAACTCCAGAAATTCCTTCATTGCTCTCATTTTTGGTAATCTATTTTAATTCGTGGGCCTTGTATCGTCTCCGGAGCATTTCCGAGTAAAAGAGCAAAGAAAAAATATATGTCTTCCGCGTAAATATTCAATACCTGATGTATTTACCGGAAGACCAGTTTTTAAGGGTTAGGAGATCGTACGAAATCTTCTTCATGGTTGTTATTATTAATAACAAAGCATTATTTACTTTCCTATGAAGCAAGAGCCAGGCAATTACAGGGAAAACAATTAGCAAAGGTAAAGCGAAAGAAAAGAATATCGCTCTCTACGTTCGTGGTTTCTGTCATCTATACTTTGACTCCCCCTTCTCTCTGACTCCGCTGCTCGTGTCACCTAGTGACAGTCCCACGTTGGGTGCCATTTTATAAGCAAGTTTTCCAAGTTTCTTCTTGTATACTCTCTGCAAACCACGTCCTGGCCAGGGGGTCGCCCAGGCAGGAAACTTGGTTATAAAACGGCTACCACTCACCTGCTAAGTTTCTTCGTGAACTCCAATACCGGAATCAACCGAGTTCGTGGGCCACACTCTCTCAGCCCACGAACAACCCACGAAGCTTGTTTATTTTTCTTCCAAGGCGCCAGATAGGGATAACCCTATCCGAGCCGCATGAGAGAGAGAGAGCGCGAACTTGGGAGCGAGAGAGAGAAATTTCACGCAAACAGGTCTTCACACTATGTAATTATTAAAACCACAACTCGATTTTATTAAATTCTAGCAGAAAAATCAGATACATCCTAAACTATAAAATGAATCAAAACTGAATCACTTAGCGCTTGTGCGCGTTCCCACAAAAGTTACTGAAGACCTATTCCCGATTCACTAAAACAGTTCCCCTTACCTAAAATTACAATAGTGGACTTTAACCCACAGAAATCACACGGGCAGATCCCAGTGAAATCCGCTGCGATACAAATTGGCCGTCGGGGGCACCCGCGCTATGCACGATGCCGGTCGGCGTCCGTTACCACCTGCCCACGCTTTAGAATCACGAGAGACGCTCGCCTCAACTTTTCTACTGGTCGGGTCTTTGAGCCGAGCGTGTCTCTCTTTTTTGGAGCGTCGAGGGGGTCCCGGACGGTTTTACTGCACAAAAGCTCTTTTCCCGATGTTAATCCCGGTTACAACACTTTAACAACGCGCGGGCACCCGGTGCCAAGGCTGAGAAGAACTAACTTAACCCTTTTTAACGGCCACTGGGTCATATATGTCCCAAAAACGTGTTCAAAAATCCATAACTCCGTCAAAAATTGAGATAGCTTTGTTTCCTCTTCGGCATAAGTTACCTACCCTCTTCGAAATATATTAAAAATTCAGCCCTTAGGGTTCAATTCCGGGGGTGGTTTGCACCCCTTATTCAGGTGTAAACTTGAATTTTCATCCAAATTCGATGAAAATTGGTTTGCGAAGGCTCTTGAAAATACTAATTACGATAGGAACCTAAAAATATATATATACACCCTCCTGAGCTCAATTTAGGGGTAGTTTTTACCCCCTAAAATATATAAATAGGCTTTCACAGGATCGATTTTCATCAAATTCGTTATAAAGTGAGATTCAGGTGTGAAAACAATAATACTCACGTCAAATTAGAGAAAAATCCCTTATACCAACCCTTCACCGGAACATCACCCCTCATTTGAATGGATATATAGTGAAATTAATATTTTCCTTTTTCGTACGACTGAAATTAGCCTACATGTTTCGGAGTGGCTTTTTTAGCGTGAGTCTCCTTGCCTCTCACGATAAGTTCACAAAAAATGCATGCAAAGGTTGAATTTCACGAACTGCTATTATTGTTCGCAGATTTTTCTACTTGGAGTACTTTCTTAGAGTGATAGGAAGTGGGTGGAAATAATTCGGCCGTTAAAGGGTTAACGTTGAATAGGACCACTCACGCCTTTTATTATGCTTATCAGTCCGGTTTAATCGAGTTTCCGAAAATATCAATCTCCTTTATCTAGCCGGTCACACCAGAGTCCGTCGAGCCAAGTTCCCGAGTGACAGGTCTTCCGTATCCGCGGTCTTCCTCTCTTCCAGGCGCAGGCCGTTCTCCTTTCCCGGCCGCTGATTGGTTCGCCTCACGGTCAGGCGCGGTTCCTCATTGGTCGTCAGAACGCTGGTTATAACATGGCCGTCTTCTGGTTGTTTACAGCATGGCCGCCTTCCGGTTGTAACACGGCCGTCTTCTGGTTAAAACAGCATGGCCGCCTTCCGGTTGCCGTAACATGTCCGCCTTCTGGTGGAAACAGCATGGCCTGTTTCCGGTTGCCGTAACATGGCCGCATTCTGGTTGCTTAAAATATGACTGCCTGTTTAGATAGTGACCGATTCGTACCTACCTTCGTGGTCCGTAGTGGAATCTCGCTACTGCTCGCTGGTTACCATGGCAACGGGTACAGTGCGAACTCTCTTGACATGCGTCGGACTGCTGCGTCGAATCGGTTGCGTGCCTTCCTGTCGTCCTTCTTCTTTGGTGTTCTAGTCGGTTGTCGGTGCTCTGCCTCGTCTGCTCAATGTTTACGAGCTGTCAAACTAGTGTTCAGCCTCGACACCGACCCCATACATATTTTGTCGGATAAAACAATGGATAAGTGGGTAATGATAAATAAAAATAAATTGTCGAACACAATGGATAAATCATCGGCTGGGAGGAGGACTGTGCCGACTCCGCTAAGCGCTGAAAACTGTGCCGATTCACGTGAGCTGAGAAAACTGTGCCGACTCGGATAAGTTTTGAAGAATGGGCCGTTTCAAGAAGGATACATTTTTGCTCCGTTTTAAGTTGGCAACCCTTATGTTTTACATACGTATATATATATTACAATTATAATATTCTAATTCTAATTTTAATTACATGATAATAATAAATTATATAATAATTATAATATTATATTATAATTAAAATTTACATATATAATTAGAATAATATATAATTATGTACATGCAAGTAACTCCTTTCAGCATTATTCTTTTGAAAGCGAAAAATCTCTTATTAGAAAGAAAGAATTCATACAATATTCATTTATATTAATATTGGTTTTGTAGGCAGAAAAAAAATATTTTAAAGCCAATAACAAAATATTAAGTATTATCATATTTATTTATCTATATGCTCTCTTGTTCCTTTCTTCTTTCGTATCTCATTCAATTTTGCCAGAAAAAAGAGTAAAATAAGGCCGTGGCTACGTGTATCAAAATTTCAGTACAAATACGGGATTTTTTTGGTACAAATAGATATGAAAAAGAACAAATTTGTACTGAAATTTTGGAACACGTAGCCACGGCCTTATTTTACTCTTTTTTCTGGAAAAAATTAAATGAATTTTTGGCATTAAAATATATTTTTTTCTGCATACAAAACCAATATTAATATAAATGAATATTGTATGATTTCTTACTTTCTAATAAGGGATTTTTCGCTTTCAAAAGATTAATGCTGAAAGGAGTTACTTGCATGCACATAATTATATATTATTCTAATTATATATGTAGACTTTAATTATAATATAATATTATAATTGTA
>CAKNYM010037096.1:0-37578 GCA_932195095.1 Andricus curvator | reverse complement strand
ATTTGTTGCAAATATTTGTTTATAACAAATAACTTGACATAACAACACATTTTTTTCTTTCACTGACCCTTGCGCATCAAACCTGAGGCCTGATGCCACTAAAAAAAAATTTTTACAGAGAATTAAAAAAAAAAAAATTTGTAAATCAACATTTTTTTCGATATTTGCAGTTCTATATAAATTAACAAAACAAAAAAAATTAAAAAATCGGCCTCGACATGTTTCTTAAGAATTTAATGCTGAATTCTTTGAAAAAAAAAAGTTGAAAATCGATGAAGAATTGCGAGCTACAGATTATTTTGAACATCGTTTTTCCATTTCGCCCCACCTTTTGCTCTAAAAAAAAGAAAGGTCCTCGGCGGACTAATTTTTTATCCTAAACATGAATTTTGAATAAACGACACTTCGCCCACAGGACGAGTCAAAGCACCACCGATGGATGGACTTCAGGCCTGGAAAGCCCTCATGAGTGGAAACATCAAGAGGATCCACCTCGCACCACCAACCAGCCAAATCTCCTTCATACATCTTCCTCTTCTTTACCTCATACTCCTTTCCCCCATAACTTGAACGACCCCTCATCCCAAATAGGCCGTGTCAATTGTCACCCGAACGTGGGGCTTCCAAGTTCCAGCTGCCACTAGAACCGAATCTACCTAGAGATGTCTCCAGTTTACGCTGTCCGAGCTAGCGAGCGCAAAACCACAGCTCAATCCTCTGCTGCATCCCGCGCAGCCAGCAACCTTACATGACAACGCAGCCGCATCCCTGTACGAGTGACCACTGCTGCATCTGCAGGTCCCACACAAAAGCGGGGTAGGCCTTAAAATCTCGTACCAGCATCAACCTCACGCAACAGCTCGAGTGAGATCGGACTTCCCCCTCCTTGTGTACAAGATACACACGATTCAGCAGCTGATTCGGGTTTGGACAACAACCCTTCACAATCAATATCCGTTCCACATCCTGTAACACATACATTCGCTTAAAGCAACGATTTTGCAACAGAGGACCCAACGCTTGACGAGAACACGGAAAGCAGCATTCCACCCACTAAACTCGTTACAATCTCCAAACCCTGCAGCTTTCCACTTCTGGGAGTGGGCCAAAACACCCAGTGGCGCTCAACATTACGCAGAGACCTACTACCACCAGAAATATGGCCTCTCTTCCAAGCAACACAGGACCATCAACTCAGGATGGACAACATTCTCACCCAGCTGAAAATTTTTCGCCTTGTCAAGCCGTTCCAGTTTCCGCTGCCGGTGATGACAGCCCAGCCTCCTTCCATAATCCGAAGAAGCTCCTGGCCGACTGCGAAAATTATTTCACTCAGTCGCATATTGACCCGAACCAGTGAACCCGGATGATCGACAAGGAACTGTAAGGACAGGCCAAATTTTCCGAGAAATTCCTCGGCAAATTCGACAGCGTCACAAAGGTCATGAGCCTACATACCACCTTCTACTCACGGAAGCAATCTGAGAAGGAAAGCGTAGCCGTTTTTCTGCAGGAGCAGTACCTTTTGGCTCAGCGACTCTGCCCAATAATGACGGATGGGCAGCTCACTATTTTGCTCTTGGAGTCCATAAGGCCTTCTATCCGGAGATTGATACGAGCCCGAGCCCCCACAAGCTTTGCTGCGCTCCTGGAATATGCTACCCAGGCAGAACGAGACGAGACTGACTGCACACCCAAGAAGGAGCCGACCAAGAAGGAGGAGCCCAAGCCCCAAACGGAATCCCAGCGGAGGATCAACGACCGACCGCCTCCAGACTGCCGTTTCTGCTCAGGCACACATTTCCACAGACTGCCCAGTTCTCGCAGCCTACCGCAACACAAACCCGCCACAACCGGAAAACTGGCGGAACCGGGGGCCGAGAACAACCTCGCCACCGCCCAAGGAACAACGATGCAACTCAAAGGACGCCATCCCCTCACCGCTCCTGGGCGAGCAGAAATACCCAGGAATATTTTTTTCCAGCGACAAAATTCGGGTAGACCTCACCCTCGGTCGCACCTGGCTAAAGGAACACGACGTCCACCACGAGCACCGTACGGATATCCTGTACCTCCGCACCAAGGATAGACAGCGCATTCACCTCGTGCCCTTAAACTTTACAGTTCGGTTTTCCAACAAGAAGGACAGCTTCGACAGACGTTGGCCGTTCAGCATGATATCCGACTGTCAAATCCGTGTCCATTTCGGGAACCCCCCGCAGTTACTCGGAGCTCAAGAAAAAGTTTATAGACGAACAACTCCGAAAGATGTTAGCTGGCGGAATAATCGAGCCCACTACTTCGCCCTGGAGCTCAGTAATCATGGTAGCTACCAAACAGCAGGATGCCTACCGTTTTTGTATCGACTTTCGCCGCCTCAACGCACAGACGATTAACGGCCCACAGTGCCTCCCTAGGATTCATGAGATCCTGAAAGATCTCGGAAAGGCAAAGATATTCACCACCCTGGACCTGAAAATCGGCTACTGGCAGATTCCGATGACACCAGAAGCCAAGAAATAAAGAGCCTTTTCAACTCTCGATGGGGGGCAATATCAGTCCCGGGTCATGCCTTTTGGCCTGAAAAATGCACCCGGGACCTTTCAAATGTCGATGCGATATGTTCTGGCCGGATACTGGGGCGATTTCTGTATCTCTTACCTCGACGATATCATCGTTTACTCCGACACCTGGGCGGAACATCCACGTCACATCGCCCACGTTCTGGAACGCTTGCACACATACGGCCTCACATGCTCGCCACAAAAGTGTAACTTCGGACAACCGAGTCTGCCACATTCGGGACATGTGATGAATGCGGTCGGAAACCATCCACAACCTCGTCACGTGGACGCTATCATCAACGGCTTACCGCCACGATACCGTAAGCAGTTGGCATCGTTCCTGGGTACGTGCAACTGGCTGATGGAATACATCCCCCATTACTCCGAATACACTACACCTTTGACGGACCAGATCCAGAACTGCCTTTGCTCCTTCAAACGGACGCCAGCGCCATCGACATGGGTACTGTCCTGATGCAGGAGGATGCCAACCGGATGCGGCACATCATCTCCTACGCTAGTGCCAAATTCTTTCCCGCGGAATCTCGTTACCATCGTAATAAGCAAGAATGTTTGGCAGTTGTCTGGGCGATCAAGAGGTACTGCCCCTACCTAGAAGATAGACCATTCGTACTGAGGATGGACAGCAAGATCCTGACATGGCTGGAATTAATTGAGGACACTAGGGACCAACTGAGACGATGGGATGCCTACCAAAAGGAACTCACATTCACAGTCGAGCATTGTCCCGGCAAAGAGAACCAACTGCCCCACGCACTGGCTCGTCACCCGGATCCGGACGTACTTTCTTCCGGGGCACCCGACCTCGACCGCATGATCCCGCCGAAGATGCAAATCGGCCACATGATGTCCAAATGGTTCCAGTTATATGAAATCGAGCCTAGGAACCAGCGAGAAGAAGACTTCCTACGGAATAACCTGGTAGACGAAAGAGGATTCTGGAAACGCTGTCCCCACGGGGGACACTGGGAACTACGTGTTCCAGCGTCCCTCCGAGAGAGGGTTTTCCGAGAGTATCACGACGCACCACTCGCCGGTCACCCTGGAGCCGAGGAAACCACCCGAGAGGTCAGACGGTACGTTTCGAGCTGCCATCTTTGCCTATGCACCAAGCTTGTGCACGGAAGACCGGTGGATGGACAACGACCCAGCACCGTAACAACAGTCTGGGAAACCATCGCAGTGGACCTGATGGGACCTCACCCACTCACCACCCGAGAAAATCGCTTCATCCTCCTTGTCACCGACCTTTTTACCAGGTGGGTCGAAGCCTTTCCGTTATGAAACTCTGAGGCCCCAACGCTTATACCAATCCTCGAGGACAAGGTATTCTCCCGCTTCGGCTTCCTCCACCGCATCCTGAGCGACAACGGACGGCAATTCACGAGCCAAGTCTGGGTAGCTGCCAGCCACCGGTGGAACTGCGGACTCTGGACAACTCCAGAGTATCACCCACAAGCACCTTCCCCAGCTACTCTTCGGATTGAGGAGAAGAAGAAATGCAGCCACAGGCTGCACCCCCGGCTACCTCATGATGGGACGAGAAATTCCCAAACCTGGGGAATGGGACCTACACCTCACCGAAAACCCACGCGCCGAAGTCGTGCCCCACTAAAAACGTGAAGAAGGGGCACGAGAAAAGAAGCTCAGCTACCAAAATCGCTATGCGATTTTGGGCCCCATCAAATTCTCGACACCGCCTCAGCTGATGTGTATTGGGTGCAGAAGGACGGCAGAGCCCACAAATTGCACAAGTCACAACTAGTGGCCGCAACACCACCACGAGAGGTAATTGTGCCACGCCAAGGTGGTTCGCCAGGGGGAGCCCCACCCGAAGAAGATGGCACCCCGACAGTCACCGAACAGGTGCCCGAGGTTGTCTCAACCGACGAGGACGAGAAAGACAGTGGTACCCGAGCAGGAGTCTCGCTCGGAGAAAAGGCCTGAGGTCGCCCGAATCAGAAATCATAGGACCGCCACACGAGACCTCACCACTACGCAAGCTTCCGAAGGAGAAACTCGAGCAGCCTTACCCACTTCAAGCCAAGGGTGTAATCCGGCTGATCAGAGGCAGCCAATGCCGAAGGGAACAAGGAGAGGGCTAGAAGTAGCAGCCGCACAGGCTCACCTAGGAGCCGGGTGGCACCCCTCACGCCACAGGGCAGCTAGCACGGAAAGTGAGGCCGAACAGGCTCACCACACGTTTCCTGACGAGAACGTCATACATCCATCGTCACATTCCTCAGGAGAGGTCTCACAGCGAAGGCATAAAGCGGATGAGCGTTACCCACTACGCAGACAGCGACCTGCTAACTACAGAGATGCTTGACCTTACGCAAGAAAGGCGAGAAGCCTGTTATAAAAGTATTTAATCAACTTCAAACTGTTCTCAAATTTTTAAGTAGGTTCAGAGTTCATAACATCACGTTCCCGCGAGTAAGCAAAGGTCTATCTATTTGGAGAGAGAATTGATACATGCTATGCGCCCAGGTATGGGCATAGCTGTGGGCCAGTGATGACTCACCCGAAACTTTCCAGACGTATTTTTTCTCTCCGATGAAATTTTATTTTATTTTATTTCCAAGTTCTTCTGCCTTATCAAATAATGATGCACGGATGAACTGATCACTCACCCGTGACTCCAATTTTGTTACGGCAGAATAATTTCTATTTTTCATAGTGGCTTTTAACTTTCTATTCCAAATTAAAAACAACGTGATCTTATGAATCCAAACAGATAGTATCGTATATTATATCATTGATATGTATGATTATGACTTTTGAACCTAATTAACTGATTTTAATTAGTAATTAGAGTAAGATATAGAAATAAACGGGTCTCACATGGAGAAAGAATAAGATTCCCTTTACAATGTAATAGTTTTTATTCCTTATTCCTGCTCTAACCTATGTATACAATCAGTTTCTAAGCCCTAAGCTATTTTATCAAATAATATTTGGAAATCAAATTGATGATGGTTTTATTTTACAAATCAAATTGAGATTTCACTCTAAATCAGAGTCACTCTTCTCTTTACGACGATAGCTGCACTTCGGGCAAGCTAGATTTCGCAACCCTATCCTAATTTCTTCATGATGAGCTCAAACTTTGAATGGAACTCTGCCAAAATATAAGAAAAAGAATCAATTCAAAATTTCCTCCGTGAAGCCCAAGAATATTCTAAAATCTCAAAGGAAACTCTCAGATCGCTACTGAGATCAAATTGCCTTTTCGAACATTTTGGAGAAATAGATTTCTCTTCACTCTTCCAAGACGAACTTAATCCTTTTTGGAGAAGGTTCTGAATAGCTAGTCTTTTTGGGACTAAGTATTCAAACTCAACCCACACTGAGTAGAATTAGAGTACAAGAAGTGAGAATAGATTCTCAAGTCTTCTCCCATGTGTTCGACTCTTTGTGACCTACGCTTTTCAGCCGCAAGATTTAGAATGCCGTTTTTCGGCTGAGATGCGCTTTTTATCTCCTTGCTCCCATTCTGTCTCCCACGCTTACGCAACAGCGTTTGAGTGGGAGTTCTTTGGAGTCTGCGCCTCTCTCTTCCTCCTGTGTGATGAAACTTTTCGGTGGCATCACGCAGGAGATAGAACTTCTGCCTATTTTAAGGCTGCACCTGTAACTCGCAGGTTACAATATATATTTATGACATTTCTTTTTTCCTTGATTTTGTTAGTGGTGAAAATTATATGTAACACTGAGAGAATGGAACGAACGGGCAAAGCAGGCAGCATCCATAACGACGCGGGAGAGAATGATCTCATTGGACCGCGCGCCCAAAAACCGACGGAGTGGGAAGAAATCTTGGACCGAGGTTCCCATTCTCGCCTCTGCTTCCACGGGGTGGGAGAAGCCGCGCGCTCTCCACATAAAAGAGAGCGCGTCCACCACCGTCGTCACTCGATCTCCAGCCACACTCGGAGAAGAACGCTCCATTTCCAATTAACAAATTTTGGTTGTTTTGTTATCAAATCAAGTGTTTTATTTCTTAGATAAAGCAATATACACCTTTTAATTTTATTGTATCAATTCTACCCAAAGAGCACACCTGCAAGAACTTCACACTCGTCCAAAGTGGTAGAGGCCGGTACCTCCAAACAAGATCAGTGATTTTGTGATCATCTAGCACAAAAATCTCCCTCCCAAGAGGTGGGCTCTAGGTCACGTCATTGCTGCACGCCCACGCCCGGACGCTGAAGGTCATGTCAGGTCTATTACTCTACGGAATGCTAATGGGACACTCGGAAGACCCGTTGTAAAGTTGTGTGTCTTGCCGGTTCACCTTTTGGAGGAGCAACATAACACGTGAATTTTTTGTGACTATAGTAAGTATCATTTTTTGTTTCAATCATCGAAAATGGGGAGAGGATGTTCCGGATATTAATGTCGGTTTTTCTATTCTGCATCGTACGACTGTTGGTGCGTTGCGTAAGTGGTCTTTTCTCGCTCTTGCGTTCGCATGGGTATCAACCTTGTCTTTTCTACTGTCAGGGTCAGTGTCAAGCGTTACGAATTTCAAGTCGATACCTCTTACTCGTATTTTTTATTTTAATTTTGTAAGCTTTATGTAGCCTGCACTAGAAGACAATGCTTTGACTCTTTTTCAATATATTATAAGTTTTTGGGGCTGAACAATAATTATCGTGACTCAGTAAGTTTTTTTACCATCCAAATTCGAATCCTGCAGGTGCAACTGTTTTCTTGAAGCGTTTTTCTCATCATAAGCTATGAATAATTGAATGAAGAGACATATGTAAATCATGCACTTTAATGTTTGTGTTTTCCCATTACTAGGGAAAAGAATTTTGTATAATTTATGCGGATTGAATGAGAATATAACATTAATTAAACTTGAAGATGAAAAATACAATCTCAGACCTTACCCTTCGCCCCAAAGTGGGGCTGATATAAAAGAAGATTTTCATCGATATACTATAGTAGATTCTACTGTGAAATCTGATAAGCATCATTTCAAGCATGTGGCTTCGAACGCAATCCTTACATTCGAAGAATTCAACACGCTTTCTGTCGAAATAGAATCGATTTTGCATTCAAGACTTCTATTTCGACAGATGTAAACGATATTTTTACTCTAATACCGAGACACTTTTCAGTCGATTCAAAGGTCAAGGGTGAAAATCATGTTCAGGTAAATTAGTCAATGAATTGCAGACTAAAAATTGTCCTGGTGTCAAAGCAGAAATACGGTTTACATCTGACGAAATAGGAGACGTTCACCTTGAATTCAGAATCGATTCTATTGTGACAGAAAGCGTGTTGAATGCTTCGAATATAAGGAGTACGGTTGAAGCCGCTCACTTGAAATTATGCTTATAAGATTCAACACCAGTCTCCTACAGAGGTGAAATAAAATGAAAATCAAAGTCGTCATTAGCAATAGTATATTACATTGCTAGAAGCGAAAGGCGGCGATTTCTGGCGAGTGTGAAGTTTGCTGCTCGAGCTTCAGTTAAACTCTCGATTTGTTTATAGAAACAGGATTTTTGAACAATTCAAAGTATAACCGTTTCAGCATGATTTAATTCTACTGTTTTTAGATAATTCTTGTATTGATGATACTCGGGTAAGAACCTACAACATAAAACATAAATGAAGAGATCTTTTCTGAAAAGTTGATTTCAATGTTAGTTTTTGGATATTTTAACATTGTTGTTTTGGGCAGTACGAGTATACCCTCATAACTTGCGTTAAATTCCGATCTCGGCCAAAAACATTTTATCTTTATTTAGCCAAATTTGGGCCGTGAAACCATAATTTGCTTTTTATGAAATTTTTAGCTGATTGTCCCCGAGATAGTTTGTCAGCACGATTATCGCTCGAACGAATATATCGCCATTCAGTGATATAAGTACTTATTTGTATTTTTGAGACTTGGTTTGCTCCAAAAACTTTTAATATATTAGGCGGTTTGTGTAATAAATGTTATATTTTATCTAAGTCTGTCTGAAAAATTATAGTATTGCAAACGCTGGGCAGCCAATTTTGATAGTTTTCGTATAAATTTTCCGTTATTAAAACACTGCATAACTCTACTTTCGGTTAAGAAAGCTTTTTCAATGTAGGTACGCTAGACTTAAACTCTGACCCACGTGGATTTTTGATTAAAACGTTTCTCGGGAACAAAATGTCATTTACAGATTCTAATTGCTCGTAAAAGTTTAATCAATTATAATGTATGGATGGCGTACAAAATTATCGGACCAAGAAGACCTATGGCGTCCAATAATTTTGCGATTTCTGAAAGAATAACTCTTTTGGTGATCGTTTTATTGAAGTCAGGGCTCTTAAAGAAATGCAGCAAAGAATCACCTTTAGCCTTCCAATATATATCCAGAGCTTTAGTGACGTAATTGTTGTTTAGTTTAAAATCGTTACCAAGACTTTTCTCACTCACGTTTTTAAGTATATTAGGTTCGCTGGAAGCCGACTGCCGAAGGATAAGATGAAGGTTAAGAAGTGCCTGTGATCAAATTATTGACTGTAATAGACCCCGTGAAAGGAATGCGGTCTTTCATACTTTATATAGGTTTGAAATCGGAAGGGTACTTACATTCCCCTTCACTTAAAGACCTGTCGGAATGTGACCTACCCTGCAGTCCTAAGAGATGCATCAGTTGTATTCTCACATGCGCTACGACAAGCCTTCATAACTCGTATCCTTAAATAAAGTTACTGCATGGATTCACGAATCCATGAAAGATATTGAAAATAATTGCTTACTTATATTTCAAGGGCCTAAATTGTCAGACGACGCACAAATCTTTTTCCAACAATTTTTCCGCAGCAGACAATGCATGAACCTCTTCATCAGCCATATGATGTAAACATCAAATAGCCAGAAATGCTGGTGGGACAAAACCAAACGTTACCGTGTTCAAATAATACTAGTTTGTCTGATGACTTTTTGCCAGAGAATGTTTTGGCTACCTTCCTTTTACACACAACTCCCGATATAAGAACTTTTAGTTTACGATATTCCTAGAATTTAAGTCCTCGGTATTTTGTTGATGCGTTGACCGTGGGACCGATAGAGTGGCGGTGCTCAGTCAAACGTGACAAACAGCACAAGGGTAGTACTCTCAACGCGTTTGTTGATTTAGGTTGTGTCATGCATCTAAATACAACAGAAATGGTTAGTGCGTTTCTGTCTGTTTACGTTTGGACTCCATTGATTTAGGATTAAGGCCACTGCAAGCCATGCCCGAAACCGTTCTCATATAGGCAGTTGAGTGTATTCCCTTTAAGATCTAACTCACTATTAAGAAAGCCAAGACACTAGCCGACCCTCGCAGTTTGTTTCCTATGCAGGCCCATGTATAGCATCCTGAACAAGTTCCTGCACATGAACCCGCGTCTCACTTCACTCTGTAAAGGAACATGTATAGGATCATTCAACGGTTAACTTGCATACAGGTTTCTTTGCAGGATCTTATACAGTTATCTTCGCCAAATGCCTACCCGACCATTAAAACCGCGTTTCAAGAAACTGCCGACGTACTTTTTGTTGATGCATTAAATATTAGTCTTAATTTCTTCGTACTACAGGATTCTTTAATAACCGCATGATCAGGCTAGTAAGAATCTTCAGAATCTTGAGTTGATTTTATTTGTAACATATATCTGAGGCGATGTTTTGAAAGGCAGTGCTACAATAAACCGTCCGTCATCGTCTCGTGTCACATGTCGTTTAAAGCGATTTTCGCACTCGATGTCTTCTTGAAAAAAATTCGACTGATCTGTTATTTTTTCGACAGATCAAAATTTGTCTATCATCACTCAGAGAAAGCGATATCTTAAAACAAAAGCATAGTCCTCTTGTTTATTTTATTTTGAACCACGTAAATAGTGTTTTTACACAAATAGAATTATTTAGCCGCAAGATCAGGTGAAATTTGTCACAAGAGGATCATGTTTGGAGCAAAAAGATTCTTTTTGAGACGAATGAAAATCGTTTTAAACTTCAGTTTGAGTGGAAATTCCATTTGGGTCAAGAAATATCCGTTTGGCAGAAAAGAACATTTCTCTGAGTGATTGTTTTTAATTCTGTTTGTCCCAATGAGGATATCAATGCATCAATGGATGAGGAGTTTGGACCAGCAAGCAAAATAGTTCAGGGAATTTTAGACGCTGTCGAGTTATTGTTTGATTAAGGATTAAGTCTGTGATATCAGAAACGATCAAGAAATTAAAAGTGCGTTTATGCTAATTGTAAATTGATTTAAACGTAATAGAAACCATGTAATTTACTGAAGTTGTAAGATGGTCAAGGGCACAAACAGAAAACCAACATTCAGATGGACCAAGTTTGAAATTTTTTCACAAAACTGATTTTTACAAAATTTGCAGTCGCACAAGTTTCAGGAAAAACCCGAGTCACTGATTGAAAAGATGTCATTTATCTAAGTAAAATTAAGGTGATATTTGGAACTTCCTGTGGTTGTGACGGGTTTATCTTCGCTTTGATCTTGCGGCTTTGTAACGTGTAATAAGGTGTTATGATGCTTACCGCATTTTTTACAATTTCCGAACTTACATTCTTTAGCGGAATGATTTCTTAAGCAATTGAAATACATTCACTGACCACGATTTCAAAACGTTTATCGACAGTCAATGTAAAAAATTTACCACACTTGAGAAGCATGTGAGGCTCAGAACGAAAAAGGCATTTTCGGGAAAATCTATAAGGTCGTCTAACTTGGGGAATTTGCCCTTCCTTATTGTTTTATCCTATTTCCCTATAGTGAATGTATGGACTTTTCTCAAATAATAGCGGCGACTATTCCGGGACTTATGCTAAATGTACACTCAGTGGGGTTAAAGATTGAAGGTTTTGTTGTATTCGTCCGCGAGAGTTATCAGCCGTTTGTAACATTCTTTTTCTCGAATAGGTCAAGAAATAATAAACCTAAATATCACGAAAATAGTGAGCGCTTATCTTTGTTTAATTTTTCAAAAGTTTCCAAGCGCAAACTTAATTTTCTTCTGTGATACAAAAAAGTTGAATTCTGCGCAAAGCTTCGTCTTTAAGAACTGATTTTAAATATTGCAACTTCTCTACGTTGGAAAGGTTCTCATGGTTATGTATCATTGCACGGATTATATTTCAAATGGAAAACATTTTTTCATCTTACTCCTAAAGGTTAGCAGTACCGTTTGTATTAATTTGAGCTTCTTACGACTTGTGGACGCAAATGATACATTACCGTTTTCGGTACCGGAGGCCGATTCACGACTGACTGTATGTCCATTTACACTGAATTGTGGCCATACAGATGTCAAAATAGTGTGAGCTTAGGCGAGTAGTCGAAAGTACCTCTTAACATATTTTTTCTCAGGACTCTGGACTGTTTTCGCATCAACTAATTGAATTTCATTGTATAATTCGTCTCGAGTAGACACACAGGAAAGGATTGAATTATATCTAATTCGTAGTTTAGCATCTTGAAGGGAATTTATACGGTCAAATTGTGCAACTAACTTTTCGAATGAGGTTATGTGTTGTTCAATAAATATATAATGTATCTGAATTCAATGAGAATATAATATTTATTCAACTCGAAGAACAAGAATACAATCTTTAATCTTTGAATGTTCTTTCCAGACTGACACATTCTGCAGTCTCAGACATCACACTTCGCCTTAAAGTGGGGCTAATACAAAGAAAGATTATCGTCGATATTCCGTAACGAACTGAAAGAATGAATAAATATTGATAGTAAAAAATATGGTACATATATAGTATAGTAGCTTCTACATAACAGGCGCAGGATTGCCGAAAAATTAAAACTATTTAATCTAAAATTACTTCGATTATATATTCGTCGTCGCAATCATGTAACATATGCACTTTTATGCCTGTGCTTGCCCCAATTTTCCATTATTAGGGAGAAAGATTTTACATCATTTATCTGAAAGCAATGAGAATATAATATTTATTCAACTCGAAGAACAAGAATATAATCTTTAATCGTCGTATGTTTGTTGCAGACTGACTAATTTTGCAGTCTCAGACCTCATACTTTGCCTTAAAGTGGGGCTAATATAAAAAAAAGTTTATCTTTCATATTCTGTAATGAAGAGAAAGAAGGAATACATATTGATAGTAACAAATGTGGTATATATATATAATATAGTAGACCCTACACAAGACGTGTAGACTTGTCGCAAAACTAAAATTTATTTAAACTAAAATTACTTCAATTACATAACATATAATAAATCTTATAAGATGATAATCAAGCGAGGAGAACCAATATATTAAAAAAAGGGATGAAGGAGAGGAGATATACAAGAATTTCGAGATTCAGATTGTGAAAAGAGGCAAGGGAAGGAATGTATTGGGCGAAAACGAGAACAGAAAGTGCAAAGTTTGTATTCGGGAAAAAATCACTAGGCACCCTGAAATATTTTGTGCAATTTTTTTTTCATTATTTTTTGTTTTTCTCCATCATGTGTCATCAAAATGTAATAATAATCTGGAGTTATCATAACATAGAGCTACATTCTAAGGACGTCTTAATGGTACCCTGATGCGCCCATTGAGCTTGATGAGCCCACGAAGTGCTGTGGGTCCGGTGTGACCGGTCCGTGATATATGGCTTCACGAGTGAAATCTGCCCAATTTACCTTTCTGTCTAGGAACTCTTGAAACGGGTAATAATTCTCTCCTACCTCTACAGTTGTTTCGGCCGCGTTGCCAATCAGCAATACTTCAACTTCTTGATGATAGGAATTCGTTCCAAAACGTACCAGATTCGCGAATGTACATAATTCTCCCATGCCTCTGAAGAGTCCAACGACTTTCGATCTCTCAATGTTTGTAAGTACACTAATTTTAACCTTTGGAACAACCTCGTGATAGTGCGGTTGCTGATTTTTTTCCCGGCACATGTAATGTTTAACTCCAAGTTTTATAGGAGGAGGAGGTGGTATCCGCAAGATAGGAGAATTCTGATTCCTTGTTGCTGTGAAAAGTAAGGATGTAATGGTGATTACCAAAAATTTTACCATTTTAACCGAAATTTTCGAAACGAAAAAAAATATGACGTGCCAAAGATATTTTTTTTTAAATTAAGAGAGTGTGCAAATATGGAAACAGAGATCAATATATGTATTCGTGATGGGTATGAATTTTACATGCTTCTGATGGTCGAGTGACAGGACGTGCGCCTATGATTAACAAAAAAAATTAATCTTTTGAAAATGTGCGCAGGATAGATTTATTTATTAAAAATTAAGGGATGATACTATCTTCATGATTTATTCGATTTTGATATCAGCGTTTCAAAATATCCTCTCATTTTATGGTTAGATCAATTGATATGTGAAAATTAAGTCTTAAAAAATGTTGCTAATATTATTTAGCAATTTTTACATTCTCAGCAGAGAAGTTATTATATTTGCGAATGGTTCTGTCTACTTTGTGTGATTAAAAATGTTATGTGCGGCTGTTCGTAGTACTCTGTAAGCCAAATAATTTATCCTGATGAATTTTTTCCATAAAAACAACATTATTAGAGTTATATCATTTTAAAAATAAAAAAAAACGAAAATTAACATTTTAAGCCAAACAGCGCACGATATAAACAAAAGTTAAGAGAAAGAAAAACGTTGCTTTTTGAAGGCCCTAAGAACTTATCATAACAACTTTCTGAATTTCCTTGCATGTTTGTTTTTCAACTGTTGAAATTCTATTTTCAAACTCCTTTAATTTTAATTACCTGAATTCTTAACAGTTAGAATTCAATAAAAAGCGAATTCTATATCAAAATCAAGTATTAAAAATGTTATATTTACATAATTTTATATGAGAATTTAATGAGTAAACATTTAAATCCTAAACCGCCTAATTAGATTTCCAAATTCGAGGTTTTCCTGTTCGTGATGGAGTCCACGTCAACTCATCACGGAAATTTTCGTGTCGGAATGGGATTTAACTGTGATTTAGGATATATGATTGCAAATTAATTATCAAACCACAATTATTTTGATCATGTTTAAATTTCTTTATAAATTAAAATTAATAAAACTGAAACTAAATAAGTGACAATAACTAAGAAACCATTTTTCATGTTGGAATAAACTGCGAATGATGTATTGCCACCAAATTTGGTCAATCGGTAATAATGCCATTATATGACATTATTCATCACAAATTTGCTATCATTAACATCATAATGATTAATATTAAAGCAAGTAACGTTTAAGCACAAATAATAATGTCAATATTAAGACAAATAATTAATTGATACGACGAATCTTAGGCGTTTCACGATCTTCTTTAATAATAAAAAATAATAATTTGTTTACTGCATAACAAATTGACGACCGTGTAGGCTACATAGTTGGTAGAGATCTTCTAGTAGTTAGGCCTGAACTACATGCAACCAAGATTAACTTAGTTCTTGTCCGCAACCTTGACGTCAATATAAACATCTAGGGCTAAAACTGATCAAACACGCTAACTCCCTGATATTACTCGTACTTTACTGCCCCCCCCCCCCAAAAGTCAATAATATATCATTCTCTAATTTCCTTGATGACCTTCAAGACCTCCACGACCTTCAGTGCCCAAACATAATGATAATTGGCGATTTTAATACCACTGTTTTCATAGAAAATGATTTGGGAATCACGATGGATAGAAAATCTGGCCTTTTTGATAATATTGTGAAGTCCTTTAACTTTAAGCAGAGAAATGGAATCCTAAACAAAAACAACCAATGTCTTGATCTTGTTCTCACAAACCTTCCTTGTCACGTCACTCCAGCGTTTTTTCCAATCATTCCTGAAGACAGCTACTATCGAGCACGAGTAATCGAAATGAAATTTACAAACACAAAACATACGTACGACCCAAGACCTGAGCCTGATTACAAATCCCTGTAATACAATTTCAAAAAAGCAAATTGTTCATCATTGTATGTAGGCCTACTAAATACAGACTGGTCCCTGTTAAAACTAATTGACAATGTGGAGGATGCTTACTTAAACTTCATAACCATTATTAACCAACGCGTACATGATTCTGCCCGAATTTTGAAACCAAAAAACTGCAATCGGTCAAAGTCTCCACCATGGGTTCCACAAGTATTTATAAATGATATCTTAGTTTAAAACAATCTACTGAAAAGGAGTAAGCTTACTGGATCGATGTACTATAATGATGAAATAAAAATTCTTTCAAAGAGTATAAAGACACTAATAAAAAATAAGCACCAATCCTACATCAATGGCATTGAGAGAGACATAAACTATAATCCAAAATTTTTGTGAAAATTGTAAACACCTTGAACTTAGAGTGTAGATTACCTAAACTGATGAAATATAATACGTCTGTCCTATCCGATCCTCAGGCTATTGCAAACGCGTTTGCAACCCATTTTTCAATCGTATATCAAGACATTGGGATACCCAAATGTCATGACATTTGCCAACTATCATGCGAACAACTAGAAAAAGCAGCGAAATCTCTCAAACAGCAGACATCGACCAGATTTCTAGTTTCCTCATTAAGAATTATTCGTCGGTGTTATCCGAACCACTGACCATGATTTTTATTCTTGCCCTCAAAACTGGAATGTTTCCTGTAGCATGAAAATCCGACAAAATCTCTCTTGTCTATAAAGCTGAAGATAAGTCTGATGTTATAAATTACCAACCTATAACGATTATTTCCAATTTTGCAAAAGTTTTCGGTTTCGCTACCCCATCCCTTATTCAAACGGCTCTTAGGCCTATCCTCGCTAAACAACATCACAGGTTTATGCAAAAAAGATCTACAATCACAAACCTTATGTGTTTTACTCAATTTGCAAATGAGGCTTTACAAAATTACTATCAAGTAGACGTCATTCATACGGACTTTTCAAAGGCTTTCGACAAGATAAATCATAAAATTCTGAAGGGGAAAATTGAAAATATTGAAATTCCGAACAATGTAACGCGCCTACTAATAAATAATTCAGGACTTGCGTGTGGTGGCGGAAGTGAGAATGTGTTCAGTGACAGGTGGTGAGAGGATTTTACGGAATTTGTGTGGAAGGTATGAGTGGAGTGTGAGGCTGGAAGCCTATGAGGTGAGTAGGGTTGTGTGAGGTGAATTGGGGAGATAAACATTAATTTTCAGCGTAGTTGTGAGGTGGGATTGACTTGAATAGAGAAAGTGAGGTTAGGTTGGCAAGGGATCAGCATAGTTTGTGGCCAGGAGTTTTGGGCCTTTGAGGAGACAAGGGTGGTTCTTGCAGTTTTGGGGGATGTTAAGAAAGAGAAATGGGTGTCTGCAGGGGCTGTGAGGAATTGATAAAAGTGAACTAAAGGGAAAATTTGGAGGCGATGGACGGCAGCAGTCTGCAGAGAAATATGTCGATTGCAGAAGGTACTGCATGGACAGTTCCCAGTTACAGACGGCAGAGCGGGTGGTGGGCAGCGAGAGTGCTGGCAGTGCTGGTAGTGAAATTGACGGGGGGGAAATTTTCCACAGGCCACGACGACCAACAGCGCGTGGTTTCTCATTTCTTTTAAAACAGCTATAGTAAAAAAAGCTAAAATAAAAGTTGGCACGCCTCAAAAAGATCTGAAAAAATACCACTTGTTTTTTTGTGAAAATTCAACTGCGTGGGTAAAAGTTGAACTATTCTGTTGAAATTTTTTCTTGAATGAAGCTTTATCTCTTTGGTTGTAAATTTAGATATTCGGTGGAAAATTAATTTTTTTGCTGAAAATTCTTATTTTCTGGTTGAAAATTCAATTTTTGTACAGAAAATTCTTATACAGGCAAACTTGCCAATTTTTGCGCTGAGTGAAGAAGATCGAATTTAATTTGAATGGCTTCGAATTTTATACTTTGTATTAATTACATTATACTTACGTGAAGTAGCCATTGCAACTGCTGAGAAGAAACTGAGAATAGCAACCTCTTTCCACATTTTCGTCAAATAAACCAATCTCACTTATGAAGAAATTTCAGAAGATGAATAGCCAAATAAATTTAATTGAAGTAACGAATAGTCACAAATTTGCGCCCACATATATACTAGTCGTCCATCGCATTTGTCCAAATATTTAGTACACCAAAACCGTGATATACCACCATGAAAACATGTTTACTTCCTGTTATTGAAATCTAAGAATTCAGAAGGGCATGTCACCAGACAATGCCAGATATGAAAAAAACAGTTTTGTTTTCCGTAAAAACTTGAATCGTTAGTAGACAACAAATATGCGTCTGATTATTATTTTTTGCTCTCTCACGCTATTTCTAAACCAAACTATACTGGAACCTTGACATTCCGCCAATCCCGGGTGCGACCCAAAAAAACAGTCTTGACGGTGCACAGTGGGGCAAAGAAAAACGTCCGTGGACAAATTTATTTTCAGGAGACAATTATTATCCGATTTTAACTTTTTTTTTAAATGAAAGCTAATAAAATTTCACACCGAACTGTAATAGCAGATTCTAAAATTTTGGTTTATTTTTTCGTTCATTTAATAACAAAAATGAAAAAAAAATTGACTTTTGAAGTATACCGGGTTTAAAAAAATGCTTTGATTCAATCAAAAATACCTAGAAAACTGAAAGCAACTATCCAAAAAAGATGTCCAATAGCAATGCAAATTTAAAAAAAATTTATTGAATTTGTTATAAACAAATAAGTGAATGAAAATGGTTTCGTGGGGATTGGCAGCGTTTCGTCTCTTGACTAAGTTTGTACAATTTACGAACAAAAAGAGTTTTTTAGTTGAATCAATAAAAGTTAATAAATAATTTATTATTTTAAAAGCAATTTTTAAAAGCAAATATCCATATCAGGTATTTTTGATGGAATAAATAAAGTTTTTCCTATGGAATCGATTATATATTACTTGGAAACAAAACCTAAGTATCATATTTGGTCACCAAATAAAATTTAATAATTGTTTAAACTACCTTAATAATAAAAATGCCCTGTTTGGCTATTTTTGGAGCTACAAACTTGATTTTTTCGATGCAATTAATTGTAAATAACTTCTAAATTTTTAAGAACATTTTGATGACTGTAAAAATATGATTGTTGTAAACAACAATTGTTTAAACACATTTTCATAATTTGATGTATTTATAAATAAAATACCGCTTTTTTCACGGAATTAACAGACATTTATTTAGCAAAAAA
The DNA here is from genome assembly GCA_932195095.1 of Andricus curvator. Taxonomy (NCBI): domain Eukaryota; kingdom Metazoa; phylum Arthropoda; class Insecta; order Hymenoptera; family Cynipidae; genus Andricus; species Andricus curvator. Next base: position 18,803 of record CAKNYM010037096.1, on the reverse strand, counting down.
AATTTACTATGAATCGATAGCATTTGATAATTGTCTGACCAAAATTAACTAACAAATGCATTATTTGGCTATTTTGCAGCATTTTAACTTGTTTTTTATGTAATCAACTTTTAATAACACATTTTTAAACACATTTTTCGAAAACAAGTTTAAATGCTGATTCAAGATTAAATTTATTATACAAATCCAAAATGAGATACAAAAGGAATCGCACATAAAGTAACTAGAATAAGATGTGTGTTACACTAAAAAGCTAGTCTGCACAATTCCACTTAATTATGGCTCCTTGTAATGTGCCGCTGGCTTTTACAAGGGAGTCTCGAGTTTACGCTCGTATCACAATAATCCTAAGTTATAGCTATAAAAATTGAAAAAATAAATAAATAAATCAAATTATTGAAATAAATGAAGAACTTCTTTCAACGTTTAAAAATTCCCTGAAATATTGTAAGTTCTTTCAAATCTTTTGAAAGCACTTGTAACTTTTTAATGCACTTGATAATACCTTTGAATATTTTAAAATGCCATAAAATATCCTTCATATTTTTGAAAAAAAATTCCTTGAAATCTTTTAAATCTTCCTGAAATACAGTGAACTTCCCTTTATTTTAAAGTTCACTTAGTTTAACCTTCCTACACACGCTTATTTTAAGTTGCGCAGTTTTTTCACCTCCAACCCCTGGTTGCGGATAGGGGTGCCCTGTACCGAGGGTTTCTGCTGAATACGGTTACACTACTCAATAAGCAGTCGCGGACAATGGTCCAGGGATGGTCCCGAAGGAAAAACCCCCAAGTCAAGGCGTGAACAACCGTGCGGCGGTGGACCTATACTTCCCTAGCTACTCGTGGGAACAGCATGGAGAAACAGCAAGAAAAACTAGACCGGGGTGTGTGTGAGGTGTTGGGTGGTCCGTTGAACGTGACAAAGGAGTTTGACTGGAGTCAAAAGACCAAAGCGAAGCAAGACGAAAAGGAATATGTTCATGCCAATCAGGCATGGACTGGAGGAAGCGCAGAACCTGTTACGCGAGCTGACTCATTCTGTCGGTGCAGCCGATTATCGGTTTTTGTTCGTGCCATCAAGAGTTGGGTGGGCCACTGGCAAAAAGGCGAGGATAGAAGAAAGGAGGAGGGTAACGCAGCAGAAGGAGATGAGTCAATCTGGGACCCAGACAGAAGAGGCCGCAGAAACTCCCGCTCCCAAACTCGGGAAGCGCGGGAAGTCCACTCTGAGTCCCATAGAGGCGAACTCTTCAAAGCCGAAGAAGAAGAGGCCGAGGACACGTACCGCTGCTGGGAAAGCGACGTCAACGCCAAAGAAGGCAGAAGACACCGCTGCAGCAACAACGCAGATGGCAAGCGGCATGAAGACTAAGCGGAGAAGAGCTCGACCCGAGGCGGTTCTCATCAAACCAGCTGAGGGTCTGAGCTATGCCGAGGTCCTCAAGGACCTCAAGCAAAAAGTGAAGCCGTAGAGGTCCTTGTGGAGCTTGGACCTGAAAGTAAGGGCAAAACCGAATTTACGGCTGCCGTTAAGAAGGCGGTTGGCGAGGGGGGTAGCGTGCGCGAGCTCGTCCACCGTATCGAGATTGAGGTCTTGGCCCTCGATACAACCAGCGAAGCCGAGGAGTTAGAAGCGGCTGTAAGAAGCCACTTCGGTGACCATGGTATGGGATAAGTGAAGGTCAGCCTCACGAGAAGAACCTTCAGAGGCAATCTGAAGGCTTTCGTGGAGCTGCCAGAGGAATTGGCCGCGAGACTGGTACGCACAGAATAACTGCAGGTGGGGTGGGTGTCCTGTCGCGTATATAAGAAGACAGAAAGGGTTTGGTGCTGCCGCTCCCTGGGCATCGACCATATGGCGGCCGGTTGTGATGGCACGACCGCACGAAGGCATGTTGGAGATGTGGCATTGAGGGCCAGAGGGTTGCGGCGTGCGAAAGTGGGCCGCAGTGCTACCTCTGCGCCACAAATCAGGATAAGCCCCGGACAGACCATCGGCCCGGGACAATGAGGTGTAGAGCGTTCCGAGAGGCAGCTTCGGTGAAGAAGCCTCAAGGACGCGCTACCTAGCAGAATATACCCAGCCAGGATGCCGAAGGCCGACGAGCCCGTTGTGTGGTACCACCACACTACTGAGGACGATGCGTGCATCCTGGGTGGGCGAGGGTCAGAAGAATGCCAAGTTGGTAGGTAAAGTTGGAAGCTAACGCACGGCTTAGTGGCCTTACCCCCAAGTCCTTGAAGTAATGCGAAAGCGGTTCCGAGGATATGGGTTGGCAGAAAGAGAAGGTGATTTTAGTGGGTATTGCCGTTTTTTAGGTCGAGTCCCACACTCAGTGCGTAAATACATTCTCAATTCCTCTAAAAAAAATATAAAAAAAAAAAAACACGGTCTAATCCGTTTCCAATTGGAATGTATAATATTACGTAATATACTCGACTGAGTACTCGCGCACTGCCGCCCTTTCGAGGCAAAAGTCGCAAAACCGTCTCTCGCCCCTTGAGCTGAGAAACGGCGTGGACCAGTAGTTCTAGGAATGTCTGGAGTATTTATCTATATTATTATTATTGATAGTATTTATTGATTTTAAATCGACCGCGGTTTTCGGCACATGTGCAGTTGAAAATGTTGCTTAGAGCAAGCGCAGCGATACAAGGCCGGGGCAGCCAATGAACTTCACTTGATAGAAATCAACTGCCGAATCGCGTTAGAGGTGGGGGCCCCTCCAGCATTAAAATAATTCGTCGGGTACGTTTCAAGGATGTTAAAATAAAGGAAAGTTGACTTTTGGAAAAAATGGTCGCTGACTTCATATACAGTATATGCAAATGACTTTACACTAGGGTGGTCCACAAATGCGAGTTTTGCGAGTTTTTGGCGCTAACTAGATACAGCTAACTAGATGTTTACATAAATTGTTTAAACAATTTATTATGGTTTTTAGCAAATTTGTCTTAGAATAGAGTCAGAAAGTCGTGGTTTTTAGAAAAATTTTCATTTTTTGTCCAATTTTCAATCAGAGAGAGGTTTATTACTGTTAACAAACATAATTACTCGAACTATTTATTATTATTGTTAATAATATTCTCTTTGAATAAGGCTAGAAATTTCGGGTTATTCTGAAATTTTCAACTTTTTGTCCACTTCTCACTTGGAGTAATTCTAAATAGTTGCGGTTTTTCGGAAACTTTGGACTTTTTGTCCACTTTTCACTTAGTGTAGTAATAATTAAGGCTTATTTATTTGTATCAAGCAATTCGTTGATTTCCACTATTGAATTATGAGGTATCTCGACTAATCGAATGAGTAATTTTTTCCTAATCTTGAGTGGCCCACTTTTCCCTAATCAAATCTGTGAAATTAAATTTTGAACAATTTTTATTTAGAAAGACCTGAACGTATCTTTTTTATAAGGAGAAAGCAATACAGTTGAAATAACCTTCTTCAGGCACTCAATTTCATAATTGTTCAAGGTGATGCTTATGCAGGACAAATAATTTTTACAAAGTTTGCTGAATAATTTCAATTTTCTAAGGAAAAAAAGTAAAATATACAATCGAAAAAAACTCTGAAAATCAAAAACCATTGTAATTTCAAGATTGTGAAAAAATCTTATCTTCCTTAACTTTGTCGAAATAATCAGAAGGCGACGTTCTTAAATTGGGACAGGGATATATAACGTTTATAATACCACATTGTGGCCTGTTTATTATTTCAACAGAGTTAAGAATGTTTCCACCATCGCTTTATTCTATTAAACTTTCATATTTTTCATATTTTCCATCCTTGTATCCTTTTTTCAATTATTATATATAGTCCTAAATAAATTTATTGAGCGTTTTTTACTAATCTTTAGTGGTCCACTTTTCCCTAATAAAATCTCTAAAATTTCACCAGCAATTAGTTAAATTTGACTAATTTTGATTTAGAAAGACCTGACAGTATCTTTTGCATGAGAACAAAAGCTACACAATTAAAACAACCTTCTTTTTGATACAAACAAACATTTCCAGAAAACAATTTTTAAGAAGTGAAAATCTTTTCTCGTTCAATTCAATTGTTACCTTAATAGGGACGTAAGTTCTATTATTTCTGTTTTACGATCAATTTGAATAAAAAATACTAGGAATATTCCGAGTCAACACTTTAATTATAAAAATGTTATAAAATTCTTTCAGCTAATTAGAAAAAATTACAATGTCATAGAACATAAAATAAAGTTTTTATAATTGAGTGGACTCGGAATAATCCTAGTCTTTTTTATTCAAATTGATCGTAAGACCGAAATAATGGAACTTACGTTCCTATTAAGGTAAAATAACCTTCTTCAGGCACTCAAGTTCATACATATTCAAGCTGACGCTCATTCAATACAAAATTATTTTTACTGAATTTGCAAAATAATTGTAATTTTCTGCAGAAAAAAAAAAGTAAAATATACAACCGAAAAAAATTTTGAAAATCAAAAACAGAACTCTGTGGAAGAGTAGCACATGAAGACCCTGAATGACATTTGTGTGAACTTTGTTCAAACAATTAGAAGGCGTCGCTTTAAAATTGAGGCAAATAATTGACGTTTACAATGTCACAGTATGACCTTCTTATTGTTTCAACAGAGTTAAGAATGTAATACCATCGCGTGATGTTATCAAACTCTACCTTTTTTCGCGTTTTCCATTTTCATAACATTTTTTAATTATTATATAGAGTCCTAAGCAAATTTATCTATTTGCATCAAGGAAATAGTTGCTTTCCAGAACTGAATTAGGACATATCTCAACTAATCTAATTATTAATTTTCTACTAATCTTTGGTGGCTCAATTTCGTACTTATTCGAGCTGATGCTTATTAATGGCAAATGATTTTTACAACGTTTGCTAAATAATTGCAATCTTCTATGGGAAATAAGGAAAATATACGCATAAGTATGTTTAGGTCGATTCACTTATAATTTAGATAAAATACATTTATTAATTTCTCTAAACATAAAGGAAAGGACAGAAAGTGTTTTCAAAATTCAAAACAAAATTAATGTTTTGAGTTATCTCGAAAACGGTGAGAGATACGCGAAACCGACAACATTAACATGGGTTCTTGAACGGGGATGGTTTTAGGGTCTTCTAAAGGGGGATGTTCCTCAAACACCCCGACGTAAACTAGTAAACAGATTTTTGAAATTTAAAAAATCTAAATTTGGAATTATCCCGGAAACGGACAGAGATGCGTGAGAACTAATTGAATTTAAAAAAATTTTCAGAGGGGGTTTATTTTCAAGCAACACAAATTAACCCAATAAACAGATTTTCTACTCACATAGTAAAGTAAAGTAGATAAGCGAAAACTGTCCAAACTTTCTGGGTATTCCAAACTGGGATGGTCATCGGGCACCCCGAATTAGGCCAGTAGAAAAATGTTCAAAATCAAAATGTTGAGCTATCTCTAAAATTGTTAAGATACGCGAAAACTGAAAATATCGGGGTTTCGTAAAGGGTGATGGTCCAAAGCCACCATGAACCAGCCAAGGGAAAGTATTTAAAAATTATAAAACTTTTGATTTGAATCATCTCGAAAACGGTTAGATATGTGAAAGTGGTAAAATTTCCAGGGTTTTATACAAGAGGTGGTCCTCTGCCACCATGAACTAAGCCCATAAAAAGATTTTCAAAAGGAAAAAATCAAAATTTTTAATTATCTCGATAAAGATACTTAAAAACTGTCAAAATTTTAAAGCTTTTATAGAAAGGGATATATTTATTCGGATTGAATCGAATTGAAGTCGATGTTCGTGCAAGAATTGAGTGGGATGGATAAGAATTTTTCGATTACACTCGGATTCGTCGCATTGGACGTCGCATTGAAAAGGATTTAAAGATATGATAGGATTTGAGTTTATGTTAACGCGCGGATGAAAAGAACTGCAAGTTGAGTTTGGATTTGTTTCCGGTTAACTAGGATTAATGGCACACTTATTCATTCAGACTAGTGTTGGATTCAGTCGGATTCGTTCTGGATGAATTCAAGAAGTCCCACGGATTCAAAAGGATTGAAGGTACGGATTGAAAAATGGATTCGGTTTGGGTTTCGGATTGAAGTTGGTGATGATGCATGAATGGATAAAGATTGATAAGTGATCCTCGGATCCATTCGGATTGAATTTGGGGTTGAAACACGGATTGAGAAAGGATGAAGAGGATTTGCATATTGTAATGCGAAATGATAATTTTATTTCAAATCATCAATACGCGCTATAAAATGAAAAAAATGAGATTAGGTAAATATTATTCTAATTAATTTGCTTATTACTATTTATTAGGGCCAAATAGATTAGAGCGACAAAGTTGTTTTGACAGGTGTTCAGGTGGATGGAAATTCGGTCCAACACTCCACGACTCTCGAAATGAACCAAAATCGGTCTCATACGGATGAATTTCTCTAAATTTTCACCTATATTGAAGGGTGCAAATATGAGAATAAAAATTCTCATTTTGAGACCATTCACGTTTGAGGTGCAACAAATTTGAGACCAGCGTTCTTCTGTGTGTTTCGACGTTTTTTGGATAGTTTTTTGATGAAGGAATACAACACATCAGGTCTCTTTCTGATGACAACTCTTACCTATTTTCAAAAATAGCCTAAATGTTACCGAAGTTGAAAATTATTTACACCTCTCATAATTGTCAGAAAATAAAGCATTGCTTTCGGTGGCATGATTGGAATTGATGTTTTAAAAGTTTTTTTTTTGTGTTTTTCCAAACCTAGAAGACAGCAGAATAGGCCTCGTTTCGACAAACAACTTTCATGTGTTTGAAAAGAGGCCAAATGCCACAAAATTTAGAAGTTTGTTACACTTCTCATAATTTTTATAAAATAATATATTACTTCTGGTGGCATTATTAGAATTGATGCTTAAATGTTTGGAACTAAGTAAATGCATTTACTTGAATCCTGTTTCTCAGCATCAAGAAAATATTCGTTCTCTTTGGCTATAATTTCGTGTCGAAAATAAATATTTACGTACATTCTAGAAGCTGATTTCCTTGACTCAGAATGTCTAGATACGTTGAGATCTGATTAGATTATTTAAAGCTTGTACAATGACTATATCAAGGTTAGATCTCTTGAAAGCAAAAAGCAAACCTTCCGATCGAATGGAAACTTCTCTCCGTGAATTGCTGTTAAAAAGGTACTATTTTTAAGAGAAAATTGTCTAGACTTTTCATTTATTAATAAGAAATCATCCTGACCAACCAGTGTCATAATGTTCTCTAAAACATGAACTCTCTTGCTTCATTATTTACAACAATTGTTATAAATCTCGAGTGCATTAATTCATTGTAATTTAAATATCGCAAAAGTCTTATTTTTCTCCACTTTGTTCAAACACCAACAAGGCAATGTTTTTAAATTGGAACAGGGCTACATCATGTTTATAATTTCACAGTGTGACCTTCTTATTATTTCAACAGAGTTCACAATGTTACACTATCGCGTTATTTCGTAAAACTTTTCTATTATTTACGTTTTTCATTTTTATAACCTCTTTTAAATTATTATTCACAGTCCTAAATTTTATTTATTTGTATCAAGTAGTTAGTTGCTCTCCACCATTAAATTAGGAAATATTTGGAATAATCGAAATAGTAATTTTCTTCTAATCTTAAGTGGCTCATTTTTCGTTGATCGAATCTGTAAAATTTTACTAGTAATTATTTAAATTTTACCAATTCTAATTTTGAGAGACCTCAAATATCTTTTGCATGAGGAAAAAAGCTATAAAATTAAAGTAACCTTCTTTAGGTACTCAAGTACTTAACTTTTCAGGAAGACGCTTATTTAGGGAAAATAATTCTTGCAGACAGAACTTAATTCGAAATTAGCTCATGAGGATCCGGAGTATGCATAATTAATTAATATATTTATCAAGAGGCAATATTACTTTGAAAACGTTTTGAACAGTATTGGAAATGCAACTGTTTTAGGTTGAATTTTAGTTTTTTTTTCGGGTGTCCTGCAAGGCGGAAATTTTGATATCTCAGGGATATCGCCAAGACATTCGCAATATCTTTGGACTTCCCATATCTTTTCATCTATGATTTCCATTACCCTAAGAATAAGTATTTTTGAGTATATTTTACTTACGGTACTTAGTAAGCTGATACCTGTGTAATTACTGCAGTTTCTTTAATCTCCCTTTCTTTTGTATATTGGTACGATAATCGCTTTTCTCCAATCGTCTGGGACTTCTCCCATCTCGATACATAAATTTATCTATTCGCACAACCTGTGAGATATGTACTCGCCACCGCATTTAAGCATTTCAGAGCTAATACTGTCTACACCAGCAGCCTTACCGTTTTTTAAGTTCTTAATTATATCTCTAACTTCAGTGACACAGACTTTTTCAATTGGTTTTTTTAATGCATTATGTTCTATGTCGCAGTTCGGTTGCCCTATATCTCCACCTCCTAATAGTTCTTTAAAAGAGTCTTGCAAAGCGTCTACTATCCCGTCTATATCATATACCATTTCACCTTTGCTGTTTCTCATGCTGACAAACTCTGTACTTTTACTTTCCTTTATCTGTTTATATAATAGTTTCATAATTCCTTCAAAACCGTTTTGTATTTTCTTCTCTTCTTCTATTCTGATTTTATCTTTACTCTCCTTAAATTGTCGTTTAACTTTCCTATTTTTGTGTCTTTAATCATTTTTGAGACTATTTCTCTCCTCATCGCTAAGACCTGTGATGTTCAGCATTTTTTTGGGCGCTTCTTTCTTTTCTTTTTGGGCTGCCTCAATTTCATCATTCCACCATGCATCACCAAATTTCCTTCCTACAACCGCCGTAACACATACTTCGGTCGCAGTTGTAACAATGATATCCCGTAGTGAAGTCCACGCCCCCTCTAAATCTTTATTTTTTAATAGTTCCTTCTAAATTGTCCCATCTCTACGTTCATTTAACCTTTTTTGAAAGTCTATTCGCACTTCCGGTTTCTGTAAATTTTCAATCTTCCTTCGCGTTTGTTTCGTTTTTTTTTTGTTTTCTTTCTCCTCTATCCCCGCCCTAAATTTATTTTGGATACTAAAAGGTAATGAATGATCAGTATTGCATTCGGAACCCCTCATGACTCTTGTATCTTTACTAGTGCTCTTAGTCTTTCATCCGCGATAACAAAGTCAATTATCTGTCTCCGTTATCATTTTTTTCTGCTTGGATCCCCGAAATTACTCAGCACCCTTTCTTTTCCCTGACGTTGGACGCCAACCCATCCATTAATATCACCTAGTAAAATTATTCTTTCACCGTGATCGCAAATACTTATTGTATCATATGAAGTGTCCCAGAAGGCGTCTTTTACTTCTCTCAGATCACTATCAACTGGGACGTAGCATGCTTTGATAAATGATCTTCTGATTCCTAGTTTCATTGTAACCCGCAGCAATCTTGAAGATACATATCCTTGATCTCTCAGATGCTGCTTTGCTCTGCCATTCATAATCAAACCGACTCCTTGAATACCATGTGATTCACTATCTACTTCTGACCATATCTCAAATCCTCCTTCAAGCACCCCATTTTATATGTTTCTACTTTCGCATCCCTTTTTCTTCGTTTCAGGTACACATAAAATATCTAGCTTCCTTGCTTGCATAGTTTCTCTTAATTCTCTTATCTTACGATCATAAACCCCTCTAGCATTCCAAACACCCGGAGTGTACCATCGTGTACCATCTTTCCGTCAATCAAAGTTGCAGCCCATTCCGAACCTATTGTATCGTTTGTATTATTCACTGTTTAAATTGTACTCCCAACTACAACCTTCATGCGGGAAATTGATTTCGCGAGTCGAAATTATGTCCAAGAAGTGATTCTTCGTAAGGCGGAGAGTCTAGTTATAACGTCAGTCCCACCAAACTTCGGTTAATGAGATGTGTGTGGGGGGGGGGGCGTTAAAACTGGAACCGATATTGAAATTGCTGATTTCTTGCCGGGAATTTTTTGACAAGTATTAAAATATTATAGAATCCCGCGAAATTTTATGAAATTTAAAATTTTCTGAAAAATTGTAAAATCCTTCAAAAAGAAACGCAGAAGAAGCTGCGGGAATTGAATTACAGAGTGTTTTATCGAAATTTAAATTGTGAAATCCTCAAGATTGCAATTTGAATATCCTTGAAATACTGTGAACTGGCTGAACTCTTGCGAAGTAATTTTTGACAAGTATTAAAATATTATCTGCTCGGTGGGTTCCTGTCACCACTACGTAGCGCGTCCTCAGGTTGCGGATAGAGGAACGGCCCGTAAGGCTGAACAGCCCCTAAGGTTAACTGCGAATACAAGAATAAGCAGTCGCGGACAGCCGATAGGAACCAGTCGTGGGTGTGCTGAGCTCAGCACTGGTAGAAAATAGGTACATGACAACCATGGCTTGGGGGGACTCACCCATTCGCGTTGATACACAATGTGTGGGTTCTGGCAAGCCGAGGTGCAGCGTGTATCCACCTAGAAACTCTACCCGAACAAAAACTAAAAATCTTGTAAGGGAAAAATGCTGCTGCCCCATTGGACACCGCAGCGACGACACTGCCCGCAAGGGATGTGTGGAATGATTCGCCTGCACAGGGCCAAAGGGGTATTGTTGCCAGTAGGCGCGCTGCCTTGCAGGGGGATATTAGGATACGAGGATGAAACTGTAATGTGTCTGACGACAAGTTGATACGGTCCTTGTCAAAGTCGGAAAGCTCGCATACTTAGACCCAGACAGGTATGGGGGTTATCACTTCTGGGACGGTGGACTCACGTACGATCGGAATAGGATCCTAACGTGCCGATTTCCACGAAATTACCATGGCTAACTTGCAACAACAACAAACTACAGTAAAACATCTAAGGGCGGGAACTCTGAACGCGTGTAGTCTAAATACTGGCGGATTTAGCGAACTCATTTTGATCGCAAAGAAATACGATAATGACTTAATAGCACTTCAAGAAACCTCCCAGCTAACCTGTTACTATCGTGAGAAGTTCCTAACTGATCACATGTTATGAGAGGAATTGTTACTTGTATGTCAGTTTCCTAGCTGGTAACGGGATAATCGCCGTAGTTTACTAGCGAGGCTTGTTTGCATCCGTTACCTGACAGACTAGTAACAGAGTGGTAACAGCCGACAGGCATTTTAAACTTCGTGCGCATGTGCAAGGAATAATCATTCATTGGCTCCGTGATTCCCCGCACAATTTAAAAGTGCAAAATTAATTATAATTGCCGGTAAAATAATCTAAATTACACAGAAAAATTGTTGAATTTAAAAATCGGCACAGAATATCTATAAGCGTAAATATTTTAATAATTTAAATTAATATTTATTATTTACAAATTTTAAGGTTAAAATGTAAATAATCAATTCCGGCACAAAGAAATTTTTTTTTTTTTTTGAAAGTGTATTATTTTTTATTTTTGATGTGCTACTACAAGCGGTCTATAACAAAAAAATTTCAAGTATTTTAAAGACGAATTAAAAAAAAATAGATAGTTAAGTAAACAACTATATAGTTGAAAAAATGTGATTTTTATTTTAAAAAATTAACTAGATAGATTTTCAATTATGCCGTATCTACTAGAAAAGAATGAAAAGTAATGGGAAAAATTATTAAATTTATCATTTTTAAGTATTCCCTTCATCTTTGGCTTCTGCTTATTTTTTGTAGAACTTTGATAGGTTTACAGCCATTGTGATCTCTTATCGAAGAAAAATCACTAATGAGGCTAGTGCTGATGATAATATTCGATTTTACCCGACTAGAAAATGTAACTTTCAAATATACGATGAAATTATTTTATAATTAATCTTTTTTTAATAGGCTTTTGTATTAAAAATCTGATGATGAAAAAAGGTGCTATTCTAATATGAGTAAAAGTAATTGCTAGAGATATATTCAATAAAAGGGGTGTCGATAATCAAGACGATTTCAAATTTATTATTTACTTATAATTTCCTGAAAAGGCAAAAAGCTGTTCAGTGTAATTTCTAAAACCCAAAATTTTGAATCTGGATCATTGAAAATTAAAAGATTCAAAATCAACATAACGTTTCAGAATAAAAGTTGTAGATTTAATAATTCCTTAAATTTTGGAAATGGACTAGTTTTTACGTTAAACAATATGACATTTTTCAATTAAACTGGTTTCAAAATGAAAATGTTTGAAATTAAACACCGACATTTGAAATCAGTCGAAATTAAATAAAATCCATTTTTTCGTCTGAAAACTAAATTTGAAAATTAAAAATGTTTTTTTAGTCTTTGATATTGTGAAACTGTTTGTATTGATAAAAGAGACAATTTTAATTGTAAAAAACCTATTAAAATTGGAAAATAATTCCGTTCTTAACATTTTGCTACCTCGCCGGCAGCGGTAACAAAACAATTACCGATACTGACAATAAGATTTCTGGCAAAAATTAAAATCATTGAGGTTTTATTTTGAAAGAATTACTTTAAGTTTTGAAGATTTCACAATATATCGAAAAAGAATCTGGAAAATATTAGGAAATTTTTTTTCATTTTGCAGAATTTTGAAGAATTTTAGGTTACGATTTTTTAAATCGTAGTTCCAGAAAATTTGGCATTTCTCGTTTCGGAAAATTGACTCTATCTCCCTTGGAGCATTTGGCAGGGCAGGGTCGCGACCAACACCGTAAGAGCGACAAAGATGGTAATAAAGCTTTTTTAGGGCCGCATTATGTCTATAGATATACGTAGTTCCTGCGTGGGTCGGACACCCTGATAGTATGTGTTCTAGGTACTTAGCGTGTGCATGACACGCTCTGCACTTATCACTGGGAAATTTTTGACATAAAATGCGCTCACGGTATACTAGGGTGGAAACGACACCGTCCTGGCATGCAAAAATAAAACCCTCTGTACCTGAATTAAGCCCTGATGATTTGAGGAAAGCAAAAGTTTGCTCCTTCGACAAGGACTGTCTTTCTACATTTCTGTGAAAGTTTCCGTGCATTTTCTTGTCGAGTAGCTGTTGGTGAAATTTTCCAACCTCTGCTTTCTTTACTTCGGCTTTTAGAAGTGAAGCATGTAGATGGAGTAATGCACTTTCCTCACTTCTGATGTTAAAATTCAGCCGCTTGCTCCGCGGCTTTGTGAAGGAACGCTCCTTCGCCAATCAGCTCGTGGTTCCTGACTATATTTAGGAGAGGATCTCTGCCATTCGCAACGATGTAAGCTGTACTTAGAACAATTCGGTTCTGAAGACTCTGGAGATTCAGAAGTCCGCGTCCGCCTTGACGGCGCGAAATGCATAATCGCGGAACTGACGAATTGATATGCAAGCTTTTATGCATATGCATGATCTTACATGTGGTGACATCAAGGGCCTTAAGCTCGTTCTTCGTCCATTGAACCACCCCAAATGAATAGAGTAGAACCGGGACGGCAAGCATGTTAGTCGCAGATACCTTGTTCAACGCCGACAGATTGGAAGAGTAAATCTGTCGGAGAAGATGCTTGTATCTACTTCGGAGAGACTCCTTCACTGATGTTACGTCCCGAATGCAGCTTTGAGGCACGCCCAGGTATTTATAGGTCTCTCCAGTATTAAGATGTGTAATAAAACTTGGGAAAGCCAGTAATCTTATCTTTCTTCAGATTGATTTTGGCACACTTGTCCAAACCAAAGTCCATCCCAATCTCTCCTGTGTAGTTCTTGAACATATTTATAGCAGTTTGAAGTTTGCTTTTACCAGAGGCATAGATCTTCAGGTCATCCATATAGAATACATGTGTGACCTTATGCTCGCGCTGATTAGTGTCGCCACAGAGGTATCCAGGAGAATTTCGTAGTGCGAGAGATAGAGACAGAAGTGTGATGCAAAAAAGCAAAGGGCTCATGGTATCACCTTGAAAGACACCCCTCTGGAACGTGACGTTGTTCGTTGTCACACGATAATTTCTAGATGAGATAGTAAATCTAGTTTTCCAAAGAGGCATCAATCTCTCTATGCATCTCACTATGTGTGGATGTACCTTCAAGCTTTCCAACAGACAGATGATAACTCTATGAGAGGTTGAATCGAAAGCTTTCCGGTAGTCAATCCAGGCCATTAAAAGCACGCGCTGATGGGCTGCAGCGTCTTTACAGACACACCTGTCAATTAGCAGGTTCTTTCGACAGCCTGCTACACCTTTTTTTCGAGCCACTTTGTTCGTACATTTCTCGCCATACAGGCTGAATTCGTCGAACAATCTTGTTGTTTAGAACGGCTGTAAAGATCTTATACAGTGCGCTCAAACAAGTTATTGGCCTGTAATTCTCTGAATTGGACAAGTTGCCTTTTTTCGGCAGGGGTATAGTGCGTCCTAACACCAGCCACTGCGGAATGGGCGTCTCCGACATTAAATATGAGGTGAATATGCGGGCCAAATGTTGCTTTGTAAAAATAAACTTCTTCCACCAGAAGTTCTTGATACAATCTGGTACAGCAGCGGAAAAGTTCTTCGTGCCTCTAAGTGCTTTTTTCACCTCTTCGGCAGTGATTGGTGAACATTCCTCCTCAGATTTTATGAGGTTGTCGCAAAACTCCTTGGAGCTGATGATATTGTCTGTATCTTCTTTCAACTCTAGTGTTTTCGGGATCTTGTACACCTCTCTCCAAAAAGACTCTACCTTCTTGGGCTTGCGTCGCGATGGGTCAGCAAGAAACTGTTGATTCTCCCTGTTCCATCTCTTCTTCTTCTGTGTTCTCCTCCTTGCGTCAGATGACAGCCGTATTTTGTCAACAATATGCTGTTCGATTGTCAGCAGCTTTGACTTGTGTAGTTTGTGATTTAAGATCCTTAGTCCTTGGGCGAACTTTCGAACCCTTTCCATGATTGGTCTACCAAATGTTATGTAGTCAATCACACATTGAACACGGGACGCATTCTGGCTTGCCCATCCAATCTTCTTGTTCAGTTGATGCAAGCGTCTTTTGGTCTTTTGATCCATCGTCGGTTTTAGCTTTCGATTTGAATCAGCCAAAGCTCTCGCAGCACCATAAACTGAGAAATTGATGGTCCAGAGGTCGGACTCTTGCGAGATATCTCTGCGAAGGGAGGCATCCATTTTAGCCAGACCTTGGGGTTTAGGAGGGACTTGCATGATAATATTCCTCCTTGTACTGAAATTGCGATCATCTCTCAGAAGGTACCTGATTTCCACAAAATCATACTGGACCTAAAATTTATCAACCTTGTTTCGTTAACTGTAAAGGTTCTCATATACCTACATCAACGAATTGCATTAAATATCGATTTAAAAAAAAATTGTTTCCTTATGCAGCTGAAAAAAATATTTGCCTACTTGAAGCTAAACTTTGTTTTAAAAAAGAAACTCCACCTTTTCATACTGTTAATACTTTTTCTCCAAAACCTTCGAAATGAAATACTCAGAGAAATATAAACCTTTTCATTCTCACAAACTGAATTTTTCAAAACTTTTTGAAAGATCCGCAGAGAAATCACCTCACATTCCTGATCTTTTTAACTCTGTTAAATCTGTTGATTTTAAAAAAGTGTTTAAAACAGCAACATTTTCTAAAAAACTCAACCTTCTAATTTAAAATCAAACAACATCATTTTTGAAAAATTAAAATCTAATTCAAGTAAATTAGCTATACTGAACACACAAGATCAAGAAATGTCTCATGAATATAACGGAACACCAAATAGTTGTTCAGATAGTCATATTGATGTAAACAATTGTTCAAATAATACTGCTAATCAATGTGAATATAATTATAAAGTTTTCTGTCCTCATATTCATATAACTAATTTCTTTTAAAAAATTGTCGACTTTTTTCAATTTTTGATATTTCATCTTCTTTCCCTTCTTAATGGTATTAACTTTTCAGAATCTATTTCTAAAATCTTTATTTGCTTTGAGTTTATGAAAAAATAATTTGTATCTAATACACAAATAAAGTTATCTATAGACAATGATAATAATAATAAGTTTATCAATTCCTATAACGATTTATAACCATTATTATGAAAGTTAAAAAACAATCACCCAAAACAAAACGAACGAAAACAAAAACTGAACGACAAAATTACAAACACTCATATTTTAATAAATTCATTTTTCGAAAAAAAAATAGTTCAAGAAATTATATCAAACAAAAAAGAAAAAAATACATCCTTTCAAAATAAAGAGAGAATACAAAATACAATGAGAGTGAAAATTTTAAGAGAGGGTGAATATTCCGTTGCTGAAAATGTAAATAATACATCTCGGAATAAAATTTTAAGAAGTACATATAATTCTAGAAAAACAGAAAACAATAACATTGAAAGTAATAAACGTTTAAGAGTAAATGAAGGATATTCTGAAATTGAAAATCAAAAAATATTAAAAGAAACAAAATTTTGCGCATCAATGACGATTATAAATGTAATGAAAATAAGAATAATATTAAATGCATTTAACATTCAAGAGAAAATAAAGATTATTCTGAAATTGAAAGTAAAAAAATGCCAGAAGAAACAAAATTATGCGTACGGATGATCAGTATAAATCTAATGAAAATAAAAATAATATTTTGCGTAATAAAATTAGTAAAAAACACAACTCCGAAAACATTAATCATAATGAGAAATCGCGTAAAACAAAAATGAGATTAAACGAATTGCTTCGCTATCGGGAACAATATTTTGCTAAATTAAATCAGGATTATGGAAATAATACTATGTACAATAAATTAATTCTAGATTTTTTAAAAAGGAGAAACGCTGGTCCAGAAAATGTATGTATATGCTGTAATCAATAATTTTTCTCAAATTCCGTTCACAAATTACATACAAATAAATTGCTAGAAAAACTGAAAAAATTAGAATGAAGTGAAAAATTAGAATTAAATAATATAGATAAGTTTATGTCACAAATAATTAATGTTCCTTCTAATTTGATTTGTAACACCTGTAACAAATACATTTCATCAGGTAGTTGAATTGTTGAATTAACAACATCAGTTTTTAAGCAAAAAATTAATAGTTACATTTTCGTTTCAAAAAATTAATTTTCAACTGAAAAAACTGAATTTTCTCCCAAATTGTGGAATTTTGAAGTCTGATAGAAGAATTTTCTAGAATATTCCATTTTCAAATATCGTATGTTTAAAGAGAAAAGGGGAAAAAGGAGAAGTTTTGTGAGAATAGGGGAATTTTAAGAAAAAAGGGTAAACTAAGAAAAAAAGGGGAAGACTGTGCACCCTGATATATATAATTAATTTTGAGTCCATCGCTTTATTTTGTTAAACTGTCGAGTTCAATTTTTAAAAAAACTTTGATTTAAAGAGATGTCAAAGTATCCTTTGCATAAAATAAAAAAGCTATAAAATTAAAAAAAAATTCTTCAAGCACTCAATCGCATACTTATTCAAGCTGATGCTCATTCAAGGCAAATGATTTTTACGAAGTTTGCTAAATAATTGCAATTTCCTACGGAAAATGAGGGAAATATACAACCGAAATAAATTTTTAAAATCAAAAATAGAACTCTGTTGAAAAGTAGTGCTTGAGGATCCTGAATATTGATTCATTATTTTTTTAAGATTGTAAAAGATTCTTATTTTTCTTAACTTTGTTCAAACAATCAGTAGGCAATATTTTGTAAATGGAAACAGACTAGGTCACGTTAAATATGTCTCAATATGGCCTTCTAGTATGCTCTTCTAGTCTTGTCCAGGCTCTCTTAATTTGTCTAGTTACCATCTTTTCCCTTCCTAGTTCTTCCCTTAACATGTATCCTGGGCAACTCCAACTAACCCCCATTACCCATCTCAGAAATCTCTCATGCATGCTTTCCACTTTCCTATATTCCTTTCATCCCCAGACCTCCACTCCATAACACAAAACCGCCCAAACCAACGCATCAAACAACCAAACCCTCATTCTCCAATCGTCATTGAACCTTCTCTTCCCTATACCCCATACTTGGCTCATTACTTTACTCGCACATTCGATTTTTTTCCTCACCTGCACCTCATTTCGCCCTCCTGCCGCAAAACCAAAAACCTAAGTAACATAACTCCTCCACACTTTCCACTGTTTGTCCGTTCATCTTGTAAGCGTAACCTATTTTGGTCTTTCTATTTCTGAAGCACGTCACCTTGGTCTTCCCTACGTTCACCGTCAGTTCTTTTGTTCCCACATACTCTTCGAAAATTCTGATCATTAGGTTCAGCCCCTTCTCATCGTCTGCTAAAAGAACTACGTTGTCCGCGTATGCTAGAGAATATGGTTTGCTATTACCCAAAATCGTCCCCCCTGTCCCTTTCTCCTTTAGCTTCTCCTCTAAGTCTGCCAGCAGCATATTAAATAGTAGCGGACTCAACCGGCACCCTTGCCTTAGACCTCTTCCTTTCCAGACAACCTCCCCTTGTTTCCCTCCCTATCTTCACCCTCATCCTGATTTCAGCAAAAATTTCCTTTATCCTCTCCACCAACCCTTCCTCTATTCCCCTCTCTTGCATTGCCTGCCATAGCACTTTTCTATTCACTGAGTCAAAAGCTGCTTTAAAATCTACGAACAAGGTGACTTATTTCCCTCTTTTTCTCCCTAAGTTTCTGTTAACCAAGTATTTGAGTACGTAAATGTTATCTATTGTCCCCATCCCCTTTCTAAATCTTGTCTGATTGTATGGGATACTTTGTTTCTCTTCTATCTGATTCTCTAACCTTTTTCTTAGAATTTCTGCGTATATTTTATAACCCACTGGCATGAGAGTGATCCCTCTGTACTC
>CAKNYM010037095.1:6245-47821 GCA_932195095.1 Andricus curvator | reverse complement strand
TTCACAAGGCATAGAAGAGGATGCAGAAATTCTAGGTACATGCAGTGGAAAAGATTAGTGTAGTATTTTTATTTTAAACCTCAATCATTTATTTTATTTCTTCATTCTGTTCTTTCTAGATTCACAAACTGCACTAAATGGACATTTAACCTGGTTAAGGAGGTGTATTGAGCCGGAAAATGAAGCAAGAGAAAGGTGGCAACGAACTTGTGCTGTTCGCATTCATGCCATAAGAATTACTCCTTCGAGTAAGCAAGGCAGCCGACGTGGGGCTACTCCCTTGTAAGTTTATCCTGCAGTTAATTTTACTAAATAATATTAATTATTACACATTAATTTTATATATTTTTTAATGTTTCAGCTACAAACAGATTTTAATTATTTGTATGGTGCCAGTGAGTTGGCACTCATAGAAAATTGGCCACAAATTGCTATAAGGATCAAATGTATGTCCAATGTTGATCCAGTGTTTCATGATACCATAGGTACGTTAGCATTAAAAATATGTTGACATATGCTACTGTAAAATGTTGAATAAATTATAAATGCGTTTTTATTGTTTCAGAGGACACAGTTTTAACTCTGAATCTAGTTCCAAAATTATTTGGACCAATTAATGTTGGGAAGTGGAGGACATCTGCTGCGGACACGCAGAGCGGCTTTTTTCTTCATGTCACTGTTATGAGCCAATTGGTAGCTGAAGTCGAACGTCTGATAGCCAAGCTGAATACCGCGAAGAGAACCCTCCAGCCGTTCCCCATCATAGTTGGGACAGACTTTGCGAGTATATCGGATTCTTACGTCTTCATACATGACTTCTATTATCGGGTTGACAGTCCTTTGAGGGCTATTGATGTTTGTTTTAAGGCATGTCATGCGCTTCACGCATTTTACCCACATTAGGGTGAGTATCCGTGGCTGTTCCTACAGAAGGCGGTATATCGCATAGAAACTAAGTGGGACTCCGCTGTGCCGTCTGTAGAGACGAGAGTAAAGGAATATTTAGACCTAGTTTGTTAAAAAAATAGCTTTAAAATGCCGCACTGTCCACTTTGTCGTGCAGAGCTTCCGTCCATACACACACTGTCTCTGCATTTGAAAATTTATCATTTGCATCAAGCAGTGACGGTGTATAAATGTCAAGAGCTGAATTGCTACAGGGACTTTTGTGATTGGAAATCGTTTCAGAAACATTTAATTACATACCATAAGTTTCGCGTGCATGTGAATGACTCTGTTATTATTTCTTGTGAGTCTAATGAGAGCAGTCAGTCTTTCAAAACTTTTGATGATTCTTTTGTGGGTGAAGGGGATTTGGAAAAGCCAGTAGATGCAACTGCTCCTTTATCGCCTTAGGACATCAGTAATAGATTGAAATCTTCACTACTTGCCTTCGTTGGCAAACTTTATGCGGCGCCGAATTTACCGCGTGATCACGTTCAAGTGATTGTAGAGCACATGAAAGAATTCATAGAGGAAGTATTTTCACTCGTGCAACCAGCTGTATTAAATTCTTTCAATAATAAGGATGATACATGTGATTTTACAAATCATATAGATGTTATTTCAAAAGCTGTGATATTGCCGTTCGAATCTCTAAAAACGGAATACAAGCGCCTCAAAGTTTTTATTGATAATGGATATCTTACATATCCAGAATCTTTCATTGTAGGTGATGTTGTCGAAAACAAAAGGGCGGATGGGCGATTAGTTAAGCAAATAGTGCCAGTTACTGCTCAATTTATTCTCCTAAGAGAAACATTACGCACTTTTCTCAGCTTACCTGGTGTGTATGAATTAGTTATGCAACATGTAGACAGACTGGAAAAAGAGTCAGATGTTTTAAGTAACTTTATTCAGGGAGAATATTGGAAATCTAAAAAGGATCGCCTCTATATAGATGAAGTAGTTCTTCCACTGCTAATATTTCACGACGATTTCGAAGTTAATAATCCTCTAGGTTCCCACAAAGGTATCCAAAAAGTGGGTGGTACATATTGTATCATACCATGCCTTCCTCCAGAATTCCAAACTCTTTTAGAAAATATTTTTGTCGTTCTTCTATCTCATGCTTCTGACAGAAAAAATTTCAAAAACTCTAAGGTTTTTCGTATTCTGATTGAAGAAATTAATCATCTTCAAAAACATGGGGTAGAGGTGGTAACTGAAAGTGGAACATGGTGCATTATGGGAAAGTCATAAAGACATCTGGACCGCTTTTTGATTCAAGTGCCTTCAAGTTTGAATCCAAAAATCGAGTTATGAAGACACGTGCTGAAGCTACGTGTTCTCGGAGAAACATTACGTTTACCATGGCCCTAAAAGAGCAACTACAGTTAGCTTACAGGTCTGCTAGTAAAAGAGGCTTTCCTGCAAGATTGGAATTAGGTCCAGCCTCCATTGTGGAGGATGTAACTGATGTGAAAGACACTTGCGAGTAGACAAAAATTGAGTTTCCGTCTGATTTTGCGTCTGCGTGTTTAGAAGTGCCTTGGGTAGATTATAAGGGTACACGATAACAAGTTGGAATGTGTGTTGCTGTAAAGTTTGATGAATCCTGTGGCCTGCCGTTTTTTGGTGAAATTGACCGAATTTTTTGTAGCGAGGTTGGAAATTTGTGTTTCTTGTACAACGAATTCTATACTATAGGATTTGGAGAAAATTTACATGCGTATCAGGTTACAACAACTGGAAACTCGAAATGTATTTTAATAGAAAATTTGTTGTCATCACGTCCAGTTATATGTGTAAGAATGCCAGATAATAATGTTTACGTTGCTTTCAGGTATGCTGTATGAATGATATGTTATTGTTTGCAATATATAGAATAATAATAATTTTCATGATATCTGTATAAAATTATGTATATATATATATATATATATATATATATAATTAAAAAAAAAAAAAAAAGTTAAACAACCACCGCAGGGTCCCACTAAGAGCAACTGCCATCCAACAAAATGTCAATAGCCCCCAGTAGCACCGCGGTAAATCACACCTATGACCACGTCTCACAACCGTGAGATGGGTGGTCATAGGCAACGACAAAATCACAACGACATGCCGGCGAAACCCTCGTGTGTCTTGAGGACACAAAGCGACCCAAGGATGACAGCTTTCTGCATCCATCTCGCAAGTGCCTTGGCATATTTTTGGCACGCGGGTATGGCTTTAAGGTTACGAACCAGTGATAGTTTCGCACCTCCGAGAGCACCTATCACAAGGACAATTACTTGTACCGAATATTTTGGGTACAGTCGCTGTAGCTCTCTTTCAAGGTCTTGATACCTCTCCTCTTTTTCTTTCTCCTTTGCAGTGATGTTGTATTCGGACGGAGCCGAGAACTGCAACGAAGACTGCTGCCCGAAAATCGTAGTTCCAGAAAATTTGGCACTTCTCGTTTCGGACAATCGACTCTATCTCCTTTGGAGCGTTCGGCAGGGCAGGGTCGCGGCCAACACCGTAAGAGCGACAAAGATGGTAATAAAGCACTCTTAGGGCCGCATTATGTCTATAGATATACGTCGTTCCCGCGTGGGTCGGACACCCTGATAGTATGTGTTCTAGGTCCTCAGCGTGTGCATGACACGCTCTGCACCTATCACTGGGACCTTCTTGACATAAAATGCGCTCACGGTATGCTAAGGTGGAAATGACACCGTCCTGGCATGCGAAAATAAAACCCTCTGTACCTGAATTAAGCTCCGATGATTTGAGGAAAGCAAAAGTTTGCTCCTTCGACAAGGACTGTTTTTCTACATTTCTGTGAAAGTTTCCGTGCATTTTCTTGTCGAGTAGCTCTTGGTGAAAATTTTCAATCTCTGCTTTCTTCACTATGGTTTTTAGAAGTGAAGCATCTAGATGAAGTAATGCACTTTCCTCACTTCTGATGTTAAAATTCAGGCCAAGGGTCTCGGCCGCTTGCTCCGCGGCTTTGTAAAGGAACGCTCCTTCGCCAATCATCTCGTGGTTCCTGACCATCTTTAGGAGAGGATCTCTGCCATTCGCAACGATATAAGCTGTACTTAGAACAATCCAGTTATGAAGACACTGGAGATTCAGAAGTCCGCGTCCACCTTGACGGCGTGAAATATATAATCGCGGAACTGACGAATTGATATGCAAGCTTTTATGCATATGCATGATCTTACGTGTAATGACATCAAGGGCCTTAAGCTCGTTCTTCGTCCATTGAACTACCCCAAACGAGTAGAGTAGAACCGGGACGGCAAGCATGTTAGTCGCAGATACCTTGTTCAACGCCGATAGATTGGAAGACCAAATCTGTCGAAGAAGATGCTTGTATCTGCTTCGGAGAGACTATACTAAAAAACTAATATATATATATAGCTTTTTTGGAGGTCACACCACGAATGAAAGTAACTTCTTTCTTTAGAGCCATCTTGATGTATATATTTTTATAATAATAATAATAATATTTGCGTTCTGTAAAACAAATAATTTTGGAATAAATTTGCACTCTTGAAAAGAAACTTTCATTTTTTTAATTTGTTTTTTATATAACTCCTACAGAATATCCCATGCATCCAAGTATATGGTACTAGTATCAAACAAAAATAGTTGTACGATACACGAGAAATAGATATGGCTGCATTTAGATTAGATGTTCTAACCAAGTTGATAGTAGCATGCTCCAATATAGTTGGATGAGGCAGCCAAGTTATAGTTTCAGCGAGCCTCCTCAGTTGGATGTCACAGCCAATTTCAACTTATCCAATAAAATTGGCTGTCTCAGCCAACTAATGGGATGGCGTTGCAAAATCCAACTAAATTGGATACCACATCCAACTCTCGGGTCCCACCATCCAATCTCAGTGTTTTTTTAAACTTAGTGATTTTTCGCTAAAAATAAAAAAAGTTAGGATTTTTCAATATATCATAACTCGAAACCTATGGAAGAGAGCGGATTATTTGTACAACAAAATTTTCTCATAATTTTGTCCTTTTTTTCCTGTGGGACCTTTTGCTGTAAAATGCAATGGGAATCATCCGTCCACGCAAAAGTAACTTTTGGAACTGTTTTAAAAAAGAACCTGTTTGGCAATTGATCTGTTCTAGCATTTTTGATATATCACTCATTATTTCTACGTAATGCCTGGACTATGTACACTGTTTATAAAGTCGTTTATGATTTATCTGTCTGATAATAAGAAAAATATACGACTTTTAGATTGGATATCTTACCACGCTTAACACTTTTACTGGGAGAACAGCTAGAGCTTCTTTTTGCAGGACTTAAACTACTAGTAGTTTTCACACTTTTCGATGGGCTACTACCACTGCCAAGAGAAGAATCTGTGTTCTCCGAAGAACTATTTGTTATTCTGGTATTCGTTTCCATCTGATTTGGATGATCTTCGCCATCTGAGCTGTCATCAGAGCTGTCTCCAAACGGTATAGACCTGATTTGGCTAGCACGTCCTTTAAAAAATTTGATTACCAATCTCATTAATTGTTAGTAGAAAAAGTTTTCCCATGCTTCTGTTAAAGTCTAAATTGAGTAAATAAGATTATCGTGTGATCTCTTTAAATCTTTAAAAAAATAAATACATCAATAAATTTCTTCAATTTTTAGTTAGAGTGCACAGGAGTGTATCTTTAAGATAACCAACCTTTGACAGTTGCATAAACTGGTACAGATATGTCGCAGTATCCTAGGGTATTGTGTGCTGCCAGGTTGTGACCCATAGCATGGGAATGCTTAGACGAATTTGTATTTACTTTTGATGGTGATGCTTCATCGTTGATAGCATGACCAATACCTAAACCGCCATCTGCAATCTGTAAAAGTGGGGTTACTACATACTTTTATACATTAGTGAAGTAATACTATAAAATCTGGGTGAAAAAAAAAGTTTTGGAGTTATGTGCAAAACAATTTTTTTAAACAAATTTATGGAATGTTCGATTTTCGAATTATTAATCAAAGTCGCCTTTAGTAAACACATAAGCGAACTCAAAATTTTAAAGAAAAAAATTGACTAAAAGATACACTGACATTCGCATTATTACCTGGTATATTTTCGCTTCCCAGCTAGGAAACCTATGAAGCGGTGGTGTAGGTGGTCTTTGATCTTGCTGACAGGTTTGATTCCAATTAATTCCTTCTCTGCTTGGTGTATATATCTCAGCGTAATCGTGAATTGCATCTGAACTACTATCTCTGCTTGACTCTGTTACACCAGACATACTTGGCAGCATCACCAGATTTTCCACTGCTGCTGCCAGTTCTTCAGACAATAGACTGAAACTCACCAAATAAGTACATTAACTGCGTAATATTTGTAATAATTCCAAAATCATTCAAGAGTTTTTAAATTAATTGTTTAATTGTTTTAATTGTTCTTAGTTTCATTTTAAAATTTATATTCCAGACTGAAACTTAGCAAAGTTTGAAATATCTTCCATCACTTCCCTAAAGTGGTGGTTCGATTTCAATTAAACTTGGCGAAATTAAAGTGTTAGATAAGAGACATTTCGTGTCCAAAGAATTAAAAATTTTTTCTTCAAAATTACGGTATTTGCGCCATATTGAACTTTAGCGTTACATTTGTTTGAATTATCGATATTCCTGAAACCGTAAAGCAAATTTTAATGGAACTTTAATGTATTATAGAAAAAGTATACGATTTAATATTATAATGCAGAAAATTTGTTGTTGAAAATTTTCACTAAAAAAAAGTCCACAAAATTTTTGAATTCAATTTTTTGTCCATAACGCACCTTTTTATTATTTTCTACAAGGATCAACCACTCCATATTTTTAGGTACTTTTTCATTAAAAATTGTTGAAAACTGGGGGAAATATTCCCGCTGCCGCAAAACACGTTTTTTTTATTATTACTTGCGGTGAGCATGATAACTCTGGAACAGATTATCTAAAATTTTAAAAACGAACAAGATTTGATTGGTAAATTCCTCTACGGAGTTCGTGAATGAAGTGCTTTTCATTTAGATCAAAATTTCTATTTTTTTGGGCCAAAAAACCGAATTTTAGGAACCTCAAAAATCGACATTTCTTGAAAAATTGTTGCCGTTTTTAAAAAAATCAAAATTATGCTAAACCCTTCGTTAACGAACTTCGTATAGGAATATACTAGTGAAATCTTTTTGGCTTTTCTATTTTAGATCATTCGTTCCAGAGTTATTACGCTCACCGCAAGTAATAATAAACAAACGTCTTTTGCGGTAGCGGCCATATTGCCGCCAGTTTTCCATTTCAATAAAATTTTGTCAATATGTCTAAAAACAATCTTGAAAATTTCATTAAAATTGCTAGATATAACCTTTTAAAGGGAATTTCTTTTTCCGGAAAACGAAAAAATTATGGTGGGGGGAGTTGAATTTTTGAACCAGCCTAGTGTCAACTCCTGTAACCCGCGAATCTGGGACGGCTGCGTGGTGGCGGGGCACGGTCTTACTAAAATGACGATAGCTCGTGATCCAGAAAAGTCACCATCAATTTTTTTTTAAATGAAAGCTGATATTATTAGGAACTTTTATATTCGAACTAGAAAAAAAGTAAAAAGGTGCGTTATCGACGAAAAATTGAATTCAACCATTTTTTGGCCATTTTTGGTCAAAATTTAGACAAAAAATGTCCGTATCATAATATTAAATGATGAACTTTTTTCTACAATACCTTAAAGCTTCATTAAAATTCGTTTAACGGTTTTAGGAACATCGATAATTCAAAAAAATGTGATGTCGAAATTCAAAATGGCGTAATTCCTGTAATTAAATTTTTTTTCAATCCTTTGGGCACGAAAGGTCTCTTATATAGCACTATAATTTCGCAGGGTTTCATTAAAATCGAACAAACACTTGCAGATCCGGATATTTCTGACGAATACTGGCCCATTACGAAAATTTAACAATAACCGCCGTTAGAATTTAATTTAATTGTAAGGAACAGTTTATTTCAACAAACACTGCAGTGTATAAGTTTATTTAAGAAAAAGATAGGCCAAAAGATGCAGCAGAGAAGTTAATAT
Source organism: Andricus curvator (assembly GCA_932195095.1). Lineage (NCBI taxonomy): Eukaryota > Metazoa > Arthropoda > Insecta > Hymenoptera > Cynipidae > Andricus > Andricus curvator. Next base: position 39,803 of record CAKNYM010037095.1, on the reverse strand, counting down.
TGGAGAAGTTAACATTTGATCAAAAGATGATTTTCATGAGAAAGAATATGATTTTTTAATTGTTTGAACAAAATTTGTTTAAACCAGTGAGTTGCGCAATAACTGATTACGCCATTCGATTCTATGGGTAAAATTACATTACTAGTATATTATTGTCGAATAATTTCAGTTTTTATATAGAAATGATAAATATAAATTTTTGATTACAAAATTGTTTATAAAAATCAAATAAATTAACTTTTGATAAATTTTTTTAATGATTTATATATAATTATATTCAAAAATAAATTTGAAAATAGGAAACAGCAGTTCTCTTAAAAATATAACACTAATCATTTCCTAAACAGAAGACATCACAATCGGTTCAAAAATACGGACTGTGTATAATTATGAACAGTGAATTTAAGATTTGTTTCAACTGTGTGGCGCGGTGGCAAAACCATTTTACAGTATAAAGAGAAGAGATTAACGACTTCTAGTTTTTTTCAATAAGTTTTTTTAGTTAAAAAAAACTCTCTTCCTATGATCTGGTTTACAATTCTGTATTAAAAAGGGGCTTCGAGACAAATCCGCTAAATATACAAAAATTTAGCTTGAGAGTTGAAGAATATTCACCTGGAATCCATATTACTAGTACTGACTCCTTGAATAGATCCGCTTGCTGATAAATGTCTTCTGTGTCCTATACCAGTTTGTGTCTCGGCCATAGTCTGAATATTTTCTGGTACAACTTCAGGAGTATCTTCAAGAATTTCAGATTGTCCACGTAACATAGGATCTACTTCAAGCGATAAAGAAACTCTTGTCGAAATCTGGGAAAAGAAATATGAGCAATCAATTAAGATTCCACTTGTAGAATTTCCAGTAAAGCGATTTTGTGTGAGCGTGCATATTTAAAAGGGAAGGGAGAGTTACTTTTTATGAGAACAAATATTTTCCAAAAGATCACAATGAAATTCATTCGACATTTTGAGAGATTGATGATTTTTTTAATGTTGAATTTTAGTTGCGGAATTATGGGATAAAAATAAAGTAAACATTAAAAAGTACAAGTCTCCGCATTTTTTATTAATATAATACTCACAGGAGGTTTAAGCCCAATATTTGTGATATGATTGCGTAATAATTCAAGTTGTTGATTGCATTTGTTATTTTGCTCTCGCAGATGTTGATTTTGTTGCTCGAGTTCACGAAGTTTATTAGTAACCCATTCTTTAATTCTAGCAGCTTTTGCTTCCACTTGTCTTGCGTCTTGCAAACGTAGCTGTCTCTACAAAATAAAATTATTATTTATAAATTGTATAGCGTAAGGAACTAACAGTATTCATTACAATGGGCCTTGCACGTCAATCATATAGCCGTAGAAATTAAATGTATATTCAATACTGCGCATGCGAAAATATGTAGAAAATAGACATAAGGAGGAAAAATTAGTGACACTGAAAATGAGCATTTTTTTGGTTCAAAGTTCGCAATAGTGCAAGAACATCCTGAGAGCATGCGAGTTATTTCAGCAAAAAAATAAACGCTATACAGATGATATATCATTTTTAATATGCACTTTTTTGCATTATGTATTGATGTTTAGGATAGAAAAGTGCTCGATTGTGTGCGGTCAATGAACAAGAGTTTGGTCTCCTTATGTTTATTCTTCAGATGCAAAACTTCGCAGCCGAAAATATTGAGGTGGAAATCCACGCGGAAATTGGGGTGGTATTTTCGAATAATCAAGATGAAATTCTACGTGAACTTTAAACGTTATTTTCAACTATAAATATCACCTAAACAGTAAGAGACATTAAAAAATGAATGTGATTGTTGAGATTTTAGTATCCCCTAAACTTTATTAATATATTTGATTCCATTCCTGAGGAATTTTAATCTAGTAGTCCTGATCAATTTTATTCTGAAATCTGTATTAAACCAATAAGTCAAACCAAGAGTCATATCAGCTTGAATCCGAACTAATCCAAAGTCGAACCAAGGATCCCTATCCGACTGATTTCAAACTACTCCGAGGTCGGCCGAGAGGCTTAAAAAAGTTACCGAAAGTTACCAAAAATTATCGATAACCTACCACAAATTACCGTATATGACAATAACTGAGAAGGATTGAAAGTTTTTCTTTATTTGGTGGCGGATTCAGTCAGATTAGGCGCACGGAAAAATAAGGATTGAAAGGTGAGTTTGGATTGGTATCATATTCATTTGGATTAAAAATGGATCGAAAGTGAGTCGAAATTCAATTGGAAACTGTTCGTGCACGGTAATTGTTTCACGTCCAACATTACATAATTAGTGTTCCTTTATTACCGACGTTGAGACGACTGCCTTTCAACAACTTGGAACCGGAAACCATTGTGCTGTAAAATAGAGCTCCAATTCATAAGACCACTTTAGAACTACAATGAAATATCTGGCTAGGCCTGTTTGAGAGGTTGATTTTGTCAACCTGCAAGTGTCAAGTTATGTTCGTCGCTTGTGTAATTGATCAACTATTGTATTTTGCAAGTTCTGAACCTGGTCCTACACACAGTTGCATCACTCAATTTATAGCTTTCTTGAATCCGTGAATTCAACCCGAATTAATGCGAAACCTATCCGACACCACCTTTCAATCCGTCCGTCTAATCCGTATAAATCCGAAATCATCCAAACAGACGATTCACTCCTCAACTTGTGGTTACGGATTCAATTGTTGCTTTACCAGTAACCCAATAGCGACTTTGTACTGCATCTTGTATTACGTACCCCAAATTTTGAAATAAATCACAAAGTACCTTATACATACATTCTTCGTTATCGATAAGGTTTTTTCTTCTTTTTTTATTGTCTTCGGAAACTAGTTTGATGCTTCGCTATGAAATAGTGTCCCTTCAAATCGATTAATTAGGACGCTTAAGTTAAAAAAAATTCGCATGAGCGGACAGTTGTTATTATATCACACTGATCGACAGTGGTCCTCTGGATATACTCAATTCGTATTCTTCTTTCGACATAAACTGAGACCATATTCAGAGTCAGGACATTCGTTACAAGTTTCTAGCATGCATTTTTCGTTGTTCATATTACAAGCAATCGATTAAAAAAATGTGTATAGAAATATTCATTTTTGATCGGGATTAGCATCAATTTTATATTCTTGTGTGATATAGAAACACAAAAAGGGGAACTCAAAATGGCGTCACCTGAGCCGGTCATTATTTTGGCATTGGCATGGCGGTCCGAATTTATCGCACGATATTTTTCACATCGATTATACTTATTACGATGATCACATAATTTCGATATCGCTCAATCTCGGAGAACTATAATCTGCTAAGATTTTGTGAAAATAAGTGACTTTGAAGTTCTGAAAATAAGTGAAAGTTGCCGTCCACTTGGCCGCGTGGGCTCGGATTTGCTCTTCCATAAAAGTCCTTTCAGTTTCTATTGTGAGTCGATGGTTTTCGATCCTGAAAAGAGGTTGGCTCTAATCTTGTTGGGCGAGGAGGTACTACTCCTGTTTTGTCTCCTGAGAAGGACTTTTTCTGCAGTGATCGTCGCTGATAATATGTGGAATAGACGAGGACTGTAAGAATTAGGAAATTTATGTAATCGATTTACCCACATGCCAATTCAAGTTCAGAGCTTCGCACGAGACAGCGTATGTGAGATCTGATTTCTCCCCCCCCCACCTCCAACTAATTTTCTCCCCTTTAGCACCACCAAGGTTTGGTTAAGGATAATTATTCAAATCGATTTCAGGCTATTCCGAAAGATCTAGAACTGAATTTTCAAGACCTAATTTCTATCCGAGTATTCGGGCGATTTGATACACTCAACTGGAACTGGAACTGGAACTAGTCAAGGGGTTGTAGTGCGCTGATGAATTTTGAGTTCTTTTTTTTTATCTGGTTAGCAATTCGGAGATGGGAGTCCAATGGTTCAGAATCATGAGACGGAGGACCACCTGGAGCGAGCTTTGCTCTGCGCCAATTGTTCAGGACTGCCTAAGGCGTCTTCACATCCATGCCCAGAATTGGGCACGAGTTGAGGGCGTGAGCGTATCTAGAGCGGCCCAGATAATTAAGAACAGATTGTTTTGAGGGCACTGTTAACGCTAACCTATCCCTGACGCTAAACCACCTCTAAAGCCAACGTTCTACTTCTGAAACTCTCGTTTCTCAGAGAGTGTACTCGGCTTCTATGAGGATAGCCGCGAGGGAGAAGGATCTTTCTAATCATTGCAATGAGTCCCAATAATCAAACCAGATATATTAATCTTACCAATTTCAATCTCGGGGTCAGGCTGCAGCTGCAACTTGTCTCCGGTAGAATACCGATCAGTCAAAAGGGATCGAGTAGACGGGACTGGAGTTGAAGTTAATGTTTTGATCAGTAATAAAATTGCTTTTAATTCGCTTAATTTGGAGGGTCTATAGGATTCGAATTTCGATGCTGTGGGTGTAAATCTGTTTACCGAAGACGGCCCACTTTTCCTCGTTTGATTGTGCAAACCCCGGACGTTTCTCTCTCGTCAGAGATGTTAGGCAGCCTGCTGAACAGTCTTCCGAATAAAGAGAGGGTGATCTTAGCTGGTGATTTCAATGCCTTTCACGCAGGAGTATTGACGTTCCTTGTAATGGCAGATAGAAAAAAAATTCAATTTGAAAAGTCAAACCAATTTTTTGGGTCCACTGCGTATTTTAGGTACTACAGGGCATTAAAATTGTATGTAGGTGAACAGCTAGTTGCTAGTTTTAATCAATTCTTTTATTTAAACATGTTCGAGATCAAATATTGGCTCACCGAAATTCGGTGCATGGCAAAAATGGAAATGTAGGCTAGTTTCACCGAAATTTGGTGAACTTAGCACAAAAAAATGTCAGTGAGCCTAGATAATTCGTACATTATTACAAAAATCAGTGAACGTCCAAACTATTAACCCTGATCTATGTAGAATTCAATCAATTGTTTTGAATTCTGTAAATTCTTCTGAAAGCACGGAACTCTTTTCAACTATTTCCCAAGTCATCACCGTTAGTCAATGGGTTAGCTACTACTGAATAAGGATTCACGCGTTTTTTTTTAATTCTGGAGAATTCTGTAAAAGTCTTTAAATTAAATTGAATTCTTTTAAAACTTTTTTAAATTCCTTCAAATCTTTTGAATTCTGCAGAATTTTCTCCATTTTTCAGGCTTCACTTGTATTGTTTTGAATTCCTTTGAAGAATTTAAAGAATTTTCTTCAAATATTCAGGATATAACTTGATTTATTTTTGAATTTCTAAATTTTTCTGAAAAAATGAAATTCTTTTCAACTATTTCCAAATTCATCAACAATGGTCGACGCGACGGCTGAACTACTACTGGATTAGGATGCACACGTTTTTTTTTAATTTTGCAGAATTCTGTAAAAATCTTTGAATCTACTTGAAATCATTTGAATTCTTCAAAAAAAATTTTTTAATTTTTCTTCGAATCTTTAGAATACACGTTTAGTTATTCTAAATTCCTTCAAGTCTTTTGATTTCTGCAGAATTCTCTCAATACGTATGCAGTTTTTTTAAATGTACGATAGTTCAAAAATGTAACTGCTTGAATTTTGTATGTGTTTATAAAATAACTAGGATGGTATGCTTGCTTTTTACGCCTGGTGTTTGCTTAAGCATCACTGTTAAATAGAAAACTGGTGATGTGCAAAGATTAATCAGCGTGATAAACTTCACCTATTAGTAATGCTAAGAATGGAAATTCGTATTAACAACTAAAGAAATAACTACACTGAAAAGTAGTTCCATCCAAATTGATAATAATAGCTAGAAAATCATTTTTTAAATTAAATTTTTAAATAATTGAAATGATAAAAAGTTTGAGGTGGGTAGAAAAACTCATCTTCGCAGTGTACATATTTTTAAGTGCGTTAGTTATAAGTAAAACTCCGGTAAATCTAAAGGAATTGAAACAGGTCAAGAGTAAGTAAAGTTTATAATTTATACATAAACTTTTTGTTTATTTATTTGCATCTTCTAGTGGAAAAGAGTTATTTCAGAATCTGATTATCTGTGAAGGTAAGTAAACGTATTTTTAAACTGGAATTACTTGACAGTTTATGCTTTCATTAAACTTGAAATTTCTCAAATCCTTAGGATCCAGAAATGTTGAATCCGAAAAGTGTACAATTTCACGTATTAATAAGAGGAATTGCATAAAATACAATTTTTTTTTCTGGAAAAAAATATTGACATTTCGATATTTTCGTTGTTTTTTATCTACATGAAAAAAGGGTTGTTTCCATACTATCAGATAGATTAGATTCTTTTGCGCTCTCTGAAATAAAATTTTCGAATTCTTGTGTGTGTTCATCTTCATTTTTATTTTAGTTTTATTCAATTTAATTAATTTTTTGTTATCGTTCGTGTTCTTTTATGTTTCTTTGATGTTCTTTTACGATTGCGTCTTTGCATTTTTGTATCATTTCCTAATGGCCGCTGACACCAATAAGGCTTATGCCGAAATGCACCTCATTTACGGCGAGTGTCTGAGTAATAGAGCAGAAGCAACTCTAGTGTTTGCTCAACGGTACCCCAATAGCAAAAATTACCCAAATCCGTGAGTCTTCATCCAATTGCACCGGCGATTGATGGAAACTGATCACTTGGTTCCTCAACGTGGTCGGGAACATGGGCTACCAGCAGGACAAGACAGATAGGCGCATTGGAATAAAGATGCTGTCCTGGACTACGTCTACCAAAACCCTACTTCATCCGCACGCAAAACTTCTCGAGAATTGGACATTTCTCGCTCCACGGTTCACAGAATCATCAAGGGGGAGAAACCTCATCCGTTTCACTACACGAAAGTCCACAAATTGGAACCTGGTCGGTAGAATTTTTGAAAGAAATCTAATTTTTTGAGAAATATTATATATATATATATATATATATATATATATATATATATATATATATTCGGTTTTGATTCCTTGGGGATCGAACCGAAGGGCCTATGATAAAGCCACCGTACGCATCCTCGGGTTGCGGGTAGAGGGTCCCTGTACCAAGGGTTTCTGCTGAATATATCTACAATAATTAATAAGCAGTCGCGGGCAATTGTCCAGGGATGATCCCGAAGGAACAACTCCTAAGCGAAGGCGTAACAACCGTGCCGAAAGCTGAATGGCACTTGGGTCAGGTGTCTTATACGGTGACTCTGGGATACCGGGCGATCTCTCAGAGTATCAGCCTTATCCTTGCACGCGGGGCTCTACAAGGATGGACGAACCCTTTTCCCTAGCTGCTCTTCGGAACAAAAATGACAACACCAAACATAGTTGTAGGAAGTGCGGTTCAAAACAATCGAACGCGCAGGGCTCCCGACAATGGGTCGGACAACAATGCCGACTACCCTATAGTTGGGGTAGCCAATCAAGACGCAGTCAATGCGATTGACCGGTAGAATCTCATTACTTTTAAGTGGACGGATCGACTCACGGACGACCTGCTGGAGTGCTATGATACCAGTATGGCCCCTGAACGAAAAGGTTACATGGCGCATTCAGGTTTCTCCCAAGCCCAAAGATCTGACTGAACTGGATGATGAGCTTCGTGGAGATTTTTCCGAAGAATCCGACCTCTGGACTATCAATTGTAGTGTGTACAATGCAGCGAGAACTTTGGCAGATGCAAACCGTAAAAAAAACCAACGGTTCATCATAAGACCAAAAGACGAATGCATTAACTTAGCACAAAGATAGGCTGGGCAAGACAGTACGCGTCTCGCATTCAGTGTGTGATTGACCACATAACATCTGGCAGGACCTTCACTGCCAAGGTTCGACAGTTCGCGCGCGAACTGCGGATCCGTCATCACACAATCAACAAGTCAAAGCTACTGACCATCAGGCAGTATATTGTTGACAGAATACTAGTACTATCTAAAGCTAGGAGAAGTCTAGAGCGGAGAGAGATGTGGGTCAGAGAAAATCAACAGTTTTTGTCTTACCCATCTCGACTCTTCCAAGACCCTCCAGTTACTGTCGACCATCCGCCCAAACCAGAGGAGGTCGAAGCATTTTGGATAGCTTCAAGGAGCTGTCCAATGCCCTCATAACAGCTGAGGAGGAATGCCAACCTATCACTACCGAGGAGGTGAGAAACGTATTAAGAGGCATGAAGAACTATTCCGCTCCGGGACCAGATGGTATCAGGACCTTCTGGTGGAAGAAGTTTCCTTCAACCCACCAGCATATGGCCCGAATTTTCACCTCATATCTAAAGTCGGAAGAGCCCATTCCGGGGTGGTTGATGGAAGGGCGCACAGTGCTCCTGCCGAAGACGGGCAACTTAGCTGACCCTAAGAATTACAGGCCAATAACTTGTCTGAACACACTGTATAAGATTTCCACAGCTATCCTAAATGATAGGATTGTTCGGACAATTGGACCTGTGTGGCGAGAGATGTATGAACAACGTGGCTCAAAGAAAGGTGTAGCAGGATGTCGGGAGAACTTGCTCATCGATAGATGTGTCTGTAAAGATGCAGCATCCTATCAGCGATTACTATCGATGGCCTGGATTGATTACCGGAAAGCTTTCGATTCAACCTCCCCTAGACTTATCATCTGTCTGTTGGAAAGCCTAAAGATTCATCCACACATCGTGAGGTGCATAGAGACATTAATGCCGCTTTGGAAAACCAGATTTACTATCTCATCTGGGAAACATCATGTGATCACTAACAGTATCACTTTTCAGAGAGGTGTGTTTCAGGGCGACACCATGAGCCCTCTCCTCTTTCGCCTCACATTATTGCCACTATCTCTCGCACTTCGCCATTCCGAAGGGTATCTCTGCGGCAAACCTGGAAACCGAAAGCATAAGGTCACTCATGTATTTTACATGGATGATCTTAAGATCTATGCTAGGAATCAAGAGAAACTACATCTAGCTCTAAAAATTGTCAAAGAGTACACTCAAGAGATTGGAATGGAGTTCGGGTTAGAGAAATGCGCCAAGGTTAATTTGAAGAAAGGAAAACTTAATGGCATCCCCGAAGATTCTGAGCTCGTTGACAGAAGCGCTATAAGAAACCTTTGCGCTGGAGAGACCTATACATACCTGAGCGTGCCACAGAGCCGCATTCAGGACGTGACATCTATAAAGGACACTCTCCGATGCAGATACAAACGTCTCATCCGACAAATATGATCTTCCGAACTGTTGGCGAGAAACAATGTATCTGCAACGAACATGTTTGCCGTCCCCGTAGTACTCTATTCATTTGGAGTAGTCCCATGGACGAAGGACGAGCTCAGATCCCTCGATATCGGGTCCCGAAAGGTTATGCACATGAACAAAAGCATGCACCTTAAGTCTTCTGTTCCACGACTTTACATCTCACGCCGTCAAGGTGGTCGCGGAATACTGAATCTTGAATTTCTTCACAACAGGATTATTCTGAGTACAGCACATATGGTCGCAAATAGACAAGACCCTCTGCTTAAAATGGTCAGGAAACACGAAGAAGTGGACAAAGGGGCGTTTCTATACAAAGCAGCGGAGGAGGCTGCTGAAACACTCGGCCTTGACTTAAATATTAGGGGTGAGCAAAATGCATCAAATCTTATCCATCTTGAATACTCACTCCTGAAGGCCCAGATTAAGAAAGCACAGGAGAAAAACTTCCACGAACAGCTCCTCGACAAGAGGATGCACGGCATCTTCCATAGAAATGTGGAAGATCAGTCGATGTCGTATGGGCTAACGTTTGCTTTCCTTAGATCACCCGGATTGAAGTCGGGCACGGAGGACTTCATTTTGGCATGTCAAGACGGTGTTATGTCCACTCTAGCATACCGTCGCCACATTTTGAGCCAAGACATTCCCCATGATAGCTGCAGAGCGTGGCATGCACACCCCGAGCATCTAGGACACATACTATCTAGTTGTCCAACTCATGCGGGAACGACCTACATCCAAAGGCACAATGCGGCACTAAGAGTGCTTTATTACGATCTCTGTCACTCTTATGGAATTAGCCCAAATACCTATCCGCCAAACGCTCCTAGAGAAATAGAGTCAATTGTCGAAAATGAGAAGTGCCGCATAGACTGGAACTTCATATTCTCTACAATAGTTTCTGTTTCGCACTCGAGGCCTGACATAGTTCTCCTTGACTTCGATAAACGAACCATGTTCGTTATCGAATTTTCGGCACCAGCTGACAAAAACCTCACAGCCAAGGAGAAAGAAAAGAAAGAGAGGTATAAAGACCTCATAAGGGAGTTGCGACGGTTATACCCGGAATATTCTGTTAAGCTAATCGTCTTGATCATCGGCGCTCTTGGAGATGCCAAGGTTTCACTGGCTAATAGCCAGAAAAGCATCCCTGCGTGTCAACAAAATGCTGAGACACTTGAGGGGAAAATGCAGAAGGCGGTCGTCCTTGGGTCGCTCCGTCTCCTCAGGGTGCACAAGACTTTTGCCGGATCATCGTATTGAGTTCGTCGCAGACTGTAACCACCTATCTCACGGTCGTGAGACGTGGTTGCAGCTGAAATTTTGCCGCGATTTCGCTGGGAGCGGGTGCAATTTTTCAGATTAGCACCCGCTCCCGGCGAAATCCGGCGGTTGTCCTTATGACTAACTTTTAACTATATATATATATAGTCGAATAATAAATTCCTTTTAATTTCAGCCAAATAATTAATAATAAAACATAATACTGTGCATTGAAATTTGTAGGTGACCACTCTACTCAGTGGACTGGATTACATGAGAAATCGGCAAAATTAGACAAATGCGGGTATCCAAAAATTGAAAGGTGTTTTCAATCTCGAATCAAAATTTTGAAAAAACAAAATGGCTAACCAGAAGTGACTATTTGCGTTACTAAAATCCATCCGATTTTTGTGAAAATAGGACAAATTTACGGTTTCGAGATGATTTTTTTTTTAAATCTCGAAACAAAATTTTGAAAAAACAAAATAGCGGGACGGAAGTATTCTTTTACACTACTTACAAGCAACTTTTTTTTATTAGAAATTATTATTTGGACATTTTAAAAGTTGTTTATTAAAAAGTTTTAATAAGAATTTAGAAAAATAGAAATGGTTTGCCTGAAGTGAAGGTAAAATTTGAGATAATTTCGGAAAATTTAGTTATAATGCATTTCATTCGAACTTTATTCTTTATACTTTTACCGGTAATTACCAGCACATCAGTAGTCAAGTAAGACCCGCTCGGAACTAGCGCGTGAAAAAACGTGCCGAGCATGACACGACATGTGACTTCGGTTCCTAAAGCCAGGTCTGCAGCATTCCGCAGCTTTTTATCGATTTCCAACCTTAGTAACATTTTAAATACTCTGCAATGTACAAAAGTCTGAGATCTCCTGGGATCATAACTATTTTTATGCTTCTTTTTAAGTTCCCTCGAAAAAGGTTAGATTAGGACTGTCGTCAGTTGAACAGTTCAAAGACTAGAAGCTGGTCCTTTTAGGATAGAGTGTAGAAACACGTATTGTATGAAATGTAATACATAAAAATTGAAAATTTGAAAGTTCATTGTTGAGGTTTTACCGATTTTTTATGTAATCCAGCCCACTGTGTACTACTGTTGCCACCATCGATGCACCGATTATCGAAGCAGTGTATCAAAATCTCTTGCGCAATACTTACATCTGCATCGCTCTAGGTAGAGGACTATTCTAGCAGAAGAATATTTAAATGGTCCACATGGCCTCATTTTTAATAGCCCAAAGGCCACAAAAACAGGAGCATGTACAAGCGTCTATTTACAAATCCGTGCGTTGAGATGTATCCACTGCTTAAAAGAAAGCTTCGAACAATTGGTATGCACAATAAATAGAGCCGATACGTTAGACTGTGATACTAGACTGTGATGAGACCATGATAAAACAAAATAAGTAGAAAACTAGAATTTTTAATTATAACAAGAATGGAAGCAGTATTACGTTAAATTATACTTTATATTAAATTATATTTTAAAATGTTCAATGAATTTCTGTTTTATAAAACCTAATAAAATATTATTTAAAATTTTAATTTAATAAACTAGTTTCTCTCAATTATAATTAACAATTTAAGTGTTACTAATTTGTACTGGTGTGAAGATAAGCCACTGAAAATCCCCTAAAAGGATGGACGTTTTCAATCTACCTCAATCTGTTTATATCTAACTGAAATTATTTAAAAATTACATTTAATAAAATAGTTTTTATCAGTTATTCTTGGTAAAGGCTTCATCAAATTTTTTCCATCCGTGGTATATTCACAGTTATAACTGCACCCAAAAAAATAATTTCTTAATTTTTGATAGATGCGTATACCAGTGAGATACGATTAAATGACAAATTGCAATGATTAATCAAGAAATTGAGACTGGACCGGTCCTCATGAGGGTGACCAATAGCAATCTTGATGTACTTATAAGTTAAGAAATTCAAGAAATTAAAAAGAATTCAACTTCTTTACAAGAATTCAGAGAATTCAAAAAGAGCAAGTTGAATTCAAACGATTTCAAAAAATTACAGGAATTGAATTGTTTCATAAGATTTCAAAGAAAGCAGAGGAGTTCAAACATTTCTGAAAAATTCAAAGAATCTTGAAGAATTCATAGTAATCAGAATTCGAAGAATTTCAAAGAATTCAAAGGAATGGAGAAGACTTGGAGTATTCAAGAGAGTTAAGAAATCTTTTAAATAATTCAATATATTACCAGTGAATTCTAAGAAATCGAGAGAATTCCGCAGAATTCAACAGAGTTGAAGAAATTTAAAACAATTCAACGTGTATTGTAAAGATTTCAAATGCAAAATTCATGGAGTTGTTCCTAGGAAAATTTTTGACAACAATAAAGATGTTAGTTTTCATTTCAAAAACAAAAGAAAAAAAATTAGATATAAATACTGAAATTTTTTAAAAATCTCTCTTAAATTTGACTATTAAGGAGAACCATTCACAGATACATTTCTTGAATGTTAATATAGAACAAATTATTGAAAAATTAAATCAACAATTTCCCTTTTTTATTATCAAGATATCAAGGAATGTTTTGAAAGGGGAACAAAACTGAATAAAAATGCCCTTAAAGATAATATAAAACATGATCGAAAACTGCTAAGCATTCTTGAAGAGCAAGGAGATGTACAAAAGTTGCAATTTAAACATTCAATCAGTTCTTTTCCAAGATCAACCAGACCCCTGTTTTTTGAATATTTCTGATGTAACTATTCCACACAGAGTTATTGACATTTTGAGATTAGGTGAAGGTTTTAGCAACAAATTTGGTGAAAAAATTATATTCATTTACTTGAAATCATTAAAGACATTCAACCCAATATCAAAAAAATACCTGATAATAAACTTGATGGATTTAGATCACAATTTATGAGTTTATCTAATGATTTTTTTAACAACGATAATCCAAAAACTTGGTCAGAAAAGGAATTGAATGAGGGTTTAATTGAAACAAAAATTTTCTAAAAAATCATCCAGAATTAATGATCACAAAATCAGATAAAGGAAGTATTACAGTAACGATTCATGAAGATGTTTATATTCAAAAAATGTTGCATATCTTTAATGATGAAGATAGCTTTCAATTGATTCCTAATAATCCCACCATAATGCTTCAAAAATTGACTTTTACCAATTTTAGGAAGAATGAGAACTAATAAATACTTAGGTAATAATATTGAAAAATGTGATATTGATAGAACGAGTACTAATATTTCCTTAGCCTATGGCCTTGTTAAAGCTCACAAAACTGACTACCCTTTACGAACAGTTATTCCAACAATAGGTTCTCCAACTAGAAAATTGGAAGAATTATTGAGTCAAATTATTAAAAAATCAATAGAAACCTCAAAACCTCAATAAAAAATAGTCATGCTTTCCTAAAGCTAATTGATAATGTAATAATACCTTTGGATCACATATTTGTTTCTTTTAATGTAATAGCTATGTTTCCAAAGCGTGGGATTCGATTAAAATTAATACTAAAATTCCTAAACCACAACTTTTGTCGAAGCGATAAAATAGGTTTTTCATTCAGTATATTTCAAATTTGTGAATAATTTTTACAAAAAAAAGTGTGGAGCTCCCATAGGATCAGTTTTGTCTCCTATTTTAGCTGAAATTGTTATAGAGGATTTAGAGAATTAAGTATATCAAGAAATTGATTTTAATATTGATTTTTATGCAAGATATGTTGATGACTCAGTACTTAGTGTACATAAAAGAATGTTAATTTTCTTCTTAATTTTTTTAATAGTATACACCCAAGATAACAATTAACTGTTGAAATTGTAACTGAAGGAAAATTAAATTTTCTTGATATGACTTTAATTAGAACTTATGAAAGACATATTATCACTGACTGGCATAGGAAAACTATTTGCTCAGGAAGAACACTTAGTTTTCTCTCAAATCATTATATTCAAAATAAGATAGGAATTATTAAACACTTGATTGATAGAGCCCTTAAATTATTAAATCATAACAGAACATATAACAGAATAAATTATATTAATAAAAAATACAATGATCAAAATAAAATAAATAGAGAAGATTAAAATACATGTAATACTGTTGTTCTTCCATATTTTGGGAAAATCTCGAAGATTTTGAAATCAGTGTTGGGTAAATGAGGTTTTCATAATATATACAGGGTGTCCCAGACTTAAATGCCCGGACTTATATGGCTGTATAAAACTGAAAAAAAATAAATAGAAAATTCCTTTTCCAAAAATCAGTTGAAGTTTTAGTTTTTGAGTTATTAAATATTCAAGCTGAACCAATCAGGAGTGCGGTATAAATAATCGTGCGTACGTGAGCAGGAGACCAACGCAGTGTAGTGACTATTGTTCTCCCCTCTTTTTGGAAAAGGAATTTTCGATTTATTTTTCTTAATTTTTATATAGCTGTATAAGTTTGGACACTTGAGTCTGGGATATCTTGTATAGAGTTCCTTTTAAGAGCAATATGATTGTAAAATTGGGAAAAGGTAGATATGAAACGCTAGACAAAAAATGGGTAATTTACAAAGTTAATTGTAAAGATTGCAATGCAGTTTATATAGGGCAGACACGTAGGGCACTTAGACTTAGGAAAGATGAACATGAAAATAATTTTCACAGAAGTCCTAGATATCACTCAGTCTTTTCAAAGCATAAAATTACACATGTTCATGAATTAAATTGGAATGATATTAAAATTCTTTATCACGAGAAAAATCAGAAAAAGAGAGAATTCATGGAGATGTTGTTTATAAAAAGAGAAGGTAACAAGGCTATTAATTTAAAAAGGGACCTCTCAAGATATAACAAAGTATGGGATACAGTAATTAATTGGTTGAAGTAATTTTCTTTTACTTGAAAATAGAAAGAATTCATTTTATGGAACAATCATTTTCTCAATAAATAAATTGATTATATTAGACTTAATCAATTCTTAATTATTACTAATTGAAATATTTTCTTTACAGGTATATTAATTTTTTCATAATTTTAGTCTTCCCTATAAATAATCTTTGATGAGGTCTAAATTGACCTCGAAACATGTTGTTTCCCCAGTAGTATAAAAAAGACGGACAAAGGAAAAAGTGAGAGGTTGGTTTAGGTTGACTTTTTCCATTTTTCTCCCTCTTTTTTCATTGGTTATTTCTGTCTCTAATGAGCCAAAAAGTGAGGTAATAGTGAAAAGAATTTCATGGTTTCAGAAGAATTCATGAATTTAAAAATAAATTAAGTTATATCCTGGTTTCGAGAGAATTCTTTAAAATCTTTAATAGAATTCAAAATATTACAAGTGAAGTCTACGAAATGGAGAGAATCCCGCAGAATTCAAAACACTTGAAGGAATTTACAATAATTCAACGTGAATTCGAAAGCATTTGAGAGAATTCAAAAGGTTACAAATGAATTCTAAGAAATCGAGACAATTCTGCAAAATTCAAAAGACCTGAAGAAATTCAAAAGAATTCAAAAGATAACGAATGAATTCTAAGAATTGGAGAGAATTCTGGAGAATTCAAAAGACTTAAAGGACTTTCCAATAATTCAACGTGAATTCTAAAGATTTTGAAAGAATTAAGAAAAAGTTTTAAAAAATTCAAAAGATTTCAATTGAATTCAAAGGCTTCTACAGAATTATGCAGAATTAAAAAAAAAACGAAAGCAACCTAATTCAGTAGTAGTTCACCGTTGATCAAAGTTGATAAATTTGTAAATAATTGAAAAGAATTTGATGTTTTCAAAAAAATTCAGAAAATTAGAAAAAAATTAAGTTATATCCTGCATTATTCAAGAGAATTCAAAAATCTTTAAAAATATTCAAAAGGTTACAAATGAATTCTAAGAAATCGAAGTTGCTGAATTTGGAAATAGTTGAAAAGAATTTCATGTTCTGAGAAGAATTCACAAAATTAAAAAAAGTCAAGTTACATTTTCAATTATTCCAGAGAATTCAAAGATCTTTAAAAGAATGCAAAAGATTACAAATGAATTCTAAGAAATCGAGAGAATTCTGCAGAATTCAAAAGACTTGAAAGAATTTACAATAATTCAACGTGAATTCTAAAGATTTTAAAAGAATTGAATAAAGTTTTAAAAAATTCAAAAGATTTCAATTGAATTCAACGGTTTCTACAGAATTCTGCGAAATTGAAGAAAAAACCGAAGCATCCTAATTCAGTAGTAGTAGTTCAATTTAGGAAATTAAAAATAAATCTAGTTATATCCTGAATTATTCAAGAGAATTCAAAGATCTTTAAAAGAATTCAAAAGATTACAAATTAATTCTAACTAATCGAGAGAATTCTGCATAATTCAAAAGAATCTAAGGAATTCGAAATAATTGAACGTGAATTCTAAGGATTTTAAGGGAATTCAAAAAAGTTTTAAAAGATTTCAATTAAATTTAAAGACTTCTACAGAATTCTTTGGAATTAAAAAAAAACGTGTAAATCTTTATTCAGTAGTAGTTAATCCGTTGACCAAAGGTGATGACTTTGGAAATAGTTGAAAAGAGTTCCATGCTTTCAGAAGAATTCAGAGAATTTAGAACATTTGGTTGAATTCTACATAAATCAGTTGATTGTTTGCAATAATGAGCGAATTATCTAGCCCATCCGATTTGAACAGACAAACACATTCGTAATCGCATTTTTCTTCAACGCTCCAAGCAAGGTGAAGTTACCGCGGTAGGAAAAATTGCTCTTCGGGGTCGCACGCACACTTGCACCTAGATGTTCACCTACATGCAATTTCAATACCCTATTGACTTTTTGATTTGATTTTTCTTCCAACTGCCATTAGAAGGCATGACAATATTCCTGGGATGCCCTGAATAGGACGATCTCCCAATACGATCTCAATACATCGGATCCGCTCAGCGGCAAATGACCTCGATTTGGTTTTTGTCCCCGCCATGTAATCGGCAATCGCTCAGTACGCTACCCTAGAACATCCCCACAGTTCAGATCATCCGCTTATTTTTGAGTTTGCAACATATATTAAGAAGATTCCGAGGTCCATCAACAGGATCATCATCAAGGACCTAAACTGCGAGAGATTCTGTGTCTTGGTAAATCAGCATGCCGATACTTTGGAAGACATCATGGACTCTGATAGGGCAGTAGAAACTAAGTATAGTAAAAGTTCGAATGCAGTTTTTAAGTGTATATTTGAGGCGGGTGGTGTCAAAGTCAGCTCTGATTGGGAAAATCCCCCCTCATCGTCGTCCTCCTTTACTCGGTAGTGGATGCCTGATTGCTCGCTCACATTGGAGCGCCATACAGGGGCACTGAGGGCTTTAAAGAGATGTCAGTCCAACGAAAAATACCTATAATACCGCCGAATAAATTAGGAGCGTAGAAACTTCTTGAGGAGTATCAAAAAATAATCCTACAAGAAAGAATAAAGAATCCTAAAGAATCCTCTTCGAATCACTTGACGCAACTTCCCGCCCTACTGAGGTTAGGGAATTCTCCTTACTGATAGCACATATCCGCCAATCGCCCCCTCCCTCCGGTCCTTGTCATGAATCTAAATTCGAATAATGTTTTGAGTCTTGAAAGACCTTGCAATGCTCTGAAATGTGAGATCGCCCTGGGTAAATGTAAGAAGGATTCGGCCCTGGGAATGATATTACTTACGACATGATCCAAGAATTCCCCGCGTTCCTGCATGATATCATCTTCAGACTTTTTCACCAGATGTTTTCGAACTCGAGGTTTCCCATATCGTGGAGGATGTGCATCTTTGTCTTTGTGCCTAACCCGGACAAGAAGAGATATAAGCCAATGTTGCTAGAGTGGGCGCTTTGCAAGTTGTTCAGAAGAATGGTTGCCACCAGGAGGGAGTGATGGTCCGACAATGAGGGACTGATTCCGGATGTCCAGCATGGATTTAGAAAATATGGATCCTGCTAGGATTGTGTGGCTGGGATTGTTCTTGACATCAGACACTTATTTTCCTCTGAAAACTCGGTCCTACCTTTGTCCTTGGAATTAGCAGGAACCTACAATGACACCCTTTCCCATCTCGGTTCATAAATTTCGTTTCGTCCCTCATATCGTCGAGGGCGTTGCTTCCCCTTCGGGGAGGGTCTGCCCTTATCTCGCACCTGCAATAGAGGTCTTCCCCAGAGAGCGCTTCTCTCTCCGCTTCTATTCAATATTTGTATGAGAAAACTCCATTTGACCATCCACAGCAGGCTTATGCTTCATCAAGCTCTTGAGGATGTAGATAATTGGCTGAAAAGGGAAGGACTCTCTCTGTCAGTTCCCAAATCCCAAGTGGCCCTATTTTCTCGTAAACGCATCAAAGCGGGGGATATTTCTCTTCTCTACTGTAACTCCACCCTGAAATGCGAGAGCTCAATAAGATCCTGGTTATCATGTTAAACCAGAAACTTACCTGTAAAGTCCACACCAACATGATAATCACCAGAGCAAAGAAGGCTGTCCATATACTAAACGCCCTTTGCAGAGTTAGTTGGGGGGATGGATCACCCTAACTTCCTTCTCACAGTCTATAGGAGTTTTGTAAAGGCTCACCTAAAGTAGGGCTCAGTGATCTTTATAAACGCTTGTAAGTCGCGTCTGAGGGACCTCGATGTCATCATATTCAAGGCATTGAGGTTTGTCTTAGGGTGTATGTCCACTAGGGTGATTAAACAAAAAAATAATAATTTTGAACTTGAATGCGCACACTATCCTAAGTTGTACCATTTTAGTCAAATAATTTATCCTACAAAAAAAATCAAAACCGGATATGACTTTTAGGTCCCCTATTGCAGTTTTGTATTTTTTGTTGATTTTGTTGTTGTTTTTATGTGCTTAATGTCTTAAAAATGCATGTATTACATTTTTTAAACATATAAAATTATCCCTTTTTATATTAACATAGTTTTAAATAATTTAATGAAAATTTCTAAACTCATTTCGAAAGAAAATAATAATTTGTTCTTATATGTTTCACATTTTTCTATAACAAGTAACTTTTTTAAACTTATTGTATTTTGTAAACGAATGGTAACGGAGAGAAATTGATTGACTTATTCTCAGAAAAAGACTTGGTTATTCCAAATACTTGGTTCAGGTCTAAAATGATTAACATGTATACTTGGTGCTGAGGTGAAAGCCACAGTATGATTGACCTTGTTGTAGAAGGAGAACTAAGAAACCGAAGCAGATGCAAATCAAAATAGAGAATTTGCAGAAACCAGAATTACAAGAAGCATATCGAAATAAGCTGAGCGAATATTTAGTAGGTCATAGAAAAAACTGGAAGACGGAATTAGGCAATAAAAATATAGAAGACGTATGGACAATACTATGGGACATTATCTTGAAGAGCGTATCAGAAGTGTGTGGTACTGCGGTTGTAGGAAGAATGACTGAAGATGCTTGGCAGAATTATTATATCCGTTTGGCTGTCAATAAGAAGAAGCAAGCGTATTTGAGAAAGTTTAATATTACAAGTCTTAGTAACGACGAGATTATTAGACTAGAAAATGATTATAGGGATAATAACAGACGGGGAAAAATACTAGTTAAAGAAAAAAGGTAAAACAAAGCAGAAGATAAAAAATGTAAAATGATTTTTAAGGAAATTATAAATCAATCAAATATCAATCAATCAAAATCAATTTGTCAAAGGGTTAAGAAGATTTGGAAAGAAAGTAGCAGTACAGAGCTAGTTGAAATTAAGAATACTGATAGCGAAATGGTATGTGATACGGACAAAGTGAAAGACTGTATGAGTGACTTTTTCAAGAAATTGTATGGAGGTGAAGTTATAGAGCATAACACCTGTGACATAGAAGGGGATACGTTTGAAAATTCCGTTGAAAGTGGCGAAAAAGAAATGTGTGCCTCCGAGACTCGGGTTATAATTAAGAATTTTAAAAAATTGTAAGATTACTGGCGTAAATGCTACCGCTGAAATGCTTAAGACTGGTGACTGTATTCGTCTGAGAGGTTGAGCGAGTTGATGAATATATGTGCTGAGAATAAAGGAAATACTAAATGATTGGAGAAAGGCGCTTATCATTACAGACTATAAGGGAAAGGGTGATAAAGACAACTGCACCAATTATAGAGTTATCAACTTACTATGTAACGTAGGCCAAATATTTGCAAAAATACTGATAGATAAGGTCACAACAATAACAAAAGAAAATATCTGAAAAGTTCAATGTAAATTTATGCCAGGAGGATCATGTGCAGATCAGATATTTAGCTTGAGAGAGACAGAAATTTCTTGAGACGGTTTATTCATGTTGGGAGAATGGTTGGAGGATGTTTGACGAAGCAAGTGTATTTAGGCAAAGTGAATGGTAGCGTACCCAGAGGCAGACATATATCTTCTGAGAGATGATCGCGATTTCAGGAAAAGGAGGGACATTGATATCCAGGTTTCTCCTAACCCTCAAGATCTGGGTGAAATGGGTGCCTCCCTTCGTAAGGACATCTCAGAGGAGTCCGACATCTGGATCATCAATTGTTCAGTTTATGGTACTACAAGAGCTTTGTCTGATGCAAATCGAAGGCTAAAACCGTAGATTGATCAAAAGACCAAAAGAAGCATGCATCTGAGCAAGAAGATTGGATGGGCAAGACAGAATGCGTCCCGTGTTCCGTGTGTGAACTACATAATATCTGGTAGACAGTTCACGGGAAGGGTTCGAAAGTTCGTCCAAGAACCGAAGATCTACAATCACACACTGAACAAGTCAAAGCTGCTGTCAATCAAGCAGGATATTGTTGACAAAATACGTCTGTTATCTGTCGCAAGGAGGAAAATACAGAAGAGGGAGCGATGGATTAGAGAGAATCAACAGTTTCTCGCTGAACCACCGCGCCTCTTCAGCGATCTCCCTGTTTCTTTCAAAAATCCACCCAAGCCCAACGAGGTAGAGACTTTTTGGAGAGAGGTATACAAGATACCGAAAACACTAAAGTTGAACGAAGATACTGACAATATCACCCGCTTCAAGGAGTTTTGCGACAACCTCATAAAATCTGAGAAGGAATGTCCATCAATCACTGCCGAAGAGGTGTAAAAAGCACTTAGGGGCACGAAGAACTTTTCCGCTGCAGGACCAGATGGTATCAAGAACTTCTGGTAGAAGAAGTTTAATTCTACACACCAACATCTGTCCCACATATTAACCTTATATTTCAAGTCAGAAACGCCCATTCCGCAGTGGCTAGTGTTAGGACGCACTATACTATACTTACACTATACTATACTATACTATACTACACTATACGAACAGCGTGGATCGAAGAAAGGTGTAGCAGGCTGTCGAGAGAACCTGCTAATTGACAGGTGTGTCTGTAAAGACGCTGCAACCCATCAGCGCGTCCTGTCAATGGCCTGGATTGACTACCGGAAAGCTTTCGATTCAACCTCTCACAGACTTATCATCTGTCTATTCGAAAGCTTGAAGGTGCATCCACACATAGTGAGATGCATAGAGAGATTGATGACCCTTTGGAAAACTAGATTTACTATCTCATCTGGAAATTACCGCGTGACAATGAACAACGCCACCTTCCAGAGGGGCGTCTTTCCGGGCGATACAATGAGCCCTTTGCTTTTTTGCATCACACTTCTGCCTCTATCTCTCGCACTACGATATTCTTGTGGATACCATTGTGGCGAAACTAATCAGCGCGAGCATAAGGTCACTCATGTATATTATATGGATGACCTCAAGATATGTGCCTCTGGTAATAGCAAACTTCAAACTGCTATAAATATCGTCAAGAAGTACACAGGAGATATTGGGATGGACTTTGGATTAGACAAGTGTGCCAAAATGCATCTGAAGAAAGGAAAGATTATTATTAGCGTTCCCAAGGACCCTGAGCTTGTGGATATAAAAGTTATTAGACATCTTAATACTGGAGAGACCTATACATTCCTGGGCGTGACTCAAAGCCGCATTCAGGACGTAACATCAGTGAAGGAGTCTCTCCGAAACAGATACAAGCATCTTCCTCGACAGATTTGGTCTTCCAATCTGTCGGCGTTGAACAACGTATCTGCGACTAACATGCTTGCCGTCCCGGTTCTACTCTACTGTTTGGGATGGTTTAATGGACGAAGAACGAGCTCACGGCCTTTGATATTACCACACGCAGGACCATGCATATGCACAAAAGCTTGTATATCAATTCGTCAGTTCCGCGATTATACATCTCACGCCGTCAAGGCGGACGCGGACTTCTGAATCTCCAGTGTCTTCATAACCGAATTATTCTAAGTACAGCTTACATCGTTGGGAGTGGCAAAGATCCTCTCCTAAAAATGGTCAGGAATCACGAGATGATTGGCAAAGGAGCGTTCCTTTACAAAGCCGCGCAGCAAGCGGCCGAGACCCATGTCCTGAATTTTAACATCAGAAGTGAGGAAAGTGCATTACTCCATCTAGATGCTTCACTTCTAAAAGCCGAAGTAAAGAAAGCAGAGGTTGAAAAATTTCACCAACAGCTACTCGACAAGAAAATGCACAGAAACTTTCACAGAAATGTAGAAAGACAGTCCTTGTCGAAGGAGCAAACTTTTGCTTTCCTCAGATCATAATTTCTTTATTCAGGTACAGAGGGTTTTATTTTTGTATTCCAGGACAGTTTCATTTCCACCTTAGTATACCGTGACCGCATTTTATGTCAAGCTGTTCCCAGCGATAGGTGCGGAGCGTGTCATGCGCACGCTGAGTACCTAGAACACATACTATCGGGGTGTCCCACCCACGCGGGAACGACGTATCTCTACAGACATAATGCGGCCCTAAGAGTGCTTTATTACCATCTTTGTCGCTCTTAGGGTGCGCTCTTAGTGCCAAATTTTCTGGAACTAGGATTTTCGCACAGTAGTCTCCGTTGCACACTCGAGGCCTGACATCGTCCTCCAAGACTTCGAGAAACGAACTATATTCGTGATCGAATTCTCGGCTCCGTCCGAATACAACATCACTTCCAAGGAGAAGGAAAAAGAGATGAGGTATCAAGACCTTAAAAGGGAATACCGCGTGCCAAAAATATGCCAAGGCACTTGCGAGATGGATGCAGGAAGCTGTCATCCTTGGCTCATTTCGTGTCCTCAAGACACACGACGGTTTCGCCCGCCTTTCGTTGTGATTTCATCGTCGCCTGTGGCCACCCGTCTTATGGTCGTGAGACGCGACCATATGTGTGATTTACCGAGTTTCTACTGGGAGCCGATGTCATTTTTAGATGGCAATTGCTCCCAGTAGGACCCTGCGGCGGTTGTTTAAGAAAAATGTGAAACATATAAGAACAAATTATTATTTTCTTTCGAAATGAGTTTAGAAATTTTCATTAAATTATTTAAAACTATGTTAATATAAAAAGGGATAATTTTATATGTTTAAAAAATGTAATACATGCATTTTTAAGACATTAAGCACATAAAAACAACAAAAAAATCAACAAAAAATACAAAACTGCAATAGGGGACCTAAAAGTCATATCCGGTTTTGATTTTTTTTGTAGGATAAATTATTTGACTAAAATGGTACAACTTAGGATAGTGTGCGCATTCAAGTTCAAAATTATTATTTTTTGTTTAATCACTCTAGTGGACATACACTCTAAGACAAACCTCAATGCCTTGAATGTGATGACGTCGAGGTCCCTCAGACGCGACTTACAAGAGTTTATAAAGATCACTGAGCCCTACTTTAGGTGAGCCTTTACAAAACTCCTATAGACTGTGAGAAGGAAGTTAGGGTGATCCATCCCCCCAACTAACTCTGCAAAGGGCGTTTAGTATATGGACAGCCTTCTTTGCTCTGGTGATTATCATGCAGGAAGCTGTCATCCTTGGCTCATTTCGTGTCCTCAATACACACGACGGTTTCGCCCGCCTTTCGTTGTGATTTCATCGTCGCCTGTGACCACCCGTCTTATGATCGTGAGACGCGACCATATGTGTGATTTACCGAGTTTCTACTGGGAGCCGATGTCATTTTTAGATGGCAATTGCTCCCAGTAGGACCCTGCGGCGGTTGTTTAACCCTTTTTTTTAATTATATATATATATATAGACAGATAGTTCGTTCGTTCGTTTCTTTAAGCCCTGAAGACCGATGTCAGGTCTCAAGTGTGCAATGGAGAGTGCTGTCCGAAAATCATTGTTCCAGAAAATTGAGCAGTTCTCGTTTTGGACAATTGACTCTACCTCCCTCGGAGCATTCAGCAGAGCAGGGTTGTGGCCAACAGCGCAAGAGCGTAAAGATGGTAGTAAAGCACTCTTAGGGCCGCATTATATCTGTAGAGATACGTAGTTTCCGCGTGATATGGTCATACGCTCTGCACCTATCACTGGGACTTCGTGACGTAAAATGCGGTCACGGTATACTAAGGTGGCAATCACACTGTCCTGGCACGCGGAAATGAAACTATCTGTACCCGAATTAAGTCCTGATGATCTGAGTAAAGCAAAATTTTACTCCTTCGATGGAGGCTGATCTTCTACATTTCCGTGAAAGTTTCCATGCACCTTCTTGTCGAGGAGCTGTTGGCGGAATTTGTTAACCTCTGCTTTCTTTACTTGGGCTTTTAAAAGTGAGGCATCTAGATGGAGTAATGCACTTTTCACACTCCTGATGTTAAACTTCAGGCCAAGGGTCTCGGCCGTCTATTTCGCAGCTTTAAAAGGAACACACCCTTGCCAATCATCTCGTGTTTCCCGACCATTTTTAAGAGAGGATCTCTTCCATTTTCAACGATATAAGCATTATTTTAAGTTTTTGGTGGATAATTTCCGCTGCGCGAATATTTCCTCCTTTCATAAATAATTTTAAAAAATCAAGCCTAGGCGTTTTCGATATATTCTTTGAAGGCCTTTAGATTGTTCATAAGCGTTTTTGAAAACTTCAAAATTTGACTTTGATTTATCAAAGGCAAAAATAAAATCTACTTTTTTTAAAGATTGAATTCGAGAAGACGCCCTCGCCGTGGAGTCTCTCCAAACTCCCTTTTTTACATAATATACTCTGATATGGTTTCAAAAAACTGTTATATCCGCCCCCCCCCCTCTCTCTCACACACACAATGCTAAATGATTCATATTCTGCAAAAATTAAGTTAGTTTAATGCTTTTGAGGTTTTGAATTTCGCAGGTATTTTTTTATTTACTTTTTTGCCGTTATATGGCTGAAGCATGATAGATTCTCATAAAAGGAAATATTTCTTCTGATAATAAGAAGGCTAAGGTTGAGCCGCATAACTTACTTGAGAATGATTTCTTGAATTCTAATAAAGAAGTACCTTCTAAGAAATACCTTCTAATGAAGATATTTAGAAAGAAGAAGAAAGGAACGAGGGAACTGCGAAAAGGGAGGGGTACGTAGAAATGAGAAAGGAGTTTAGGTTGATGTGTAAGAAGAAAGATCAGGAAAAGGAGAAAGATCTGGAAGAGGAGTTGAGAAGTGTTGAGACAGAAGGGGACTTGTGGAAGATAATAAATAGGTTGAGGAAACGTAGGGTGGTGACAAGCGAGAGGATAGGAAGTGAGGAGTTGAAGGAGTTTTTTAAAGAATCGTTTCAGGACTCAGATTCACGGCAAAGAGATGAGGGGAGTGGAAGAACGAGGGACGTGGAGGGGGAGGAGTTGAATGACGAGGAGTTAGAGAAGCAGATAAGGAATTAGAGAAGTTCTAAGGTAGCATAGATGGACGGGGTAGAGAACAAAGGCTGGCTGTTTAGCACACAAGAGGTCAAGGAGAGACTGAAGGGGGTAGTGAAGAAAGTATGGAGGAGGGAAGTCTTCTCATGAGGGTGGAGACAGGGGTTGATTGTGCCACTGTAGAAAAAAGGGAATAGGGATAGGCAGGAAAATTATAGAGGGATTACGCTAATGAATATAGCGTATAAAGTATACGCGATAGTGTTGGCGGATAGGCTGCGGAAGGATGTCGAGGGGAAAGGAATATTGCCGGAGACGCAGGCGAGCTTTAGAGAGGGCAGGAGCACTATCGACAATAGTTACGTCTTGCAGCACGTGGTGGATAGAGAATTAGCAAAGAAGGGGACGGAACTGTATGCATTTTTTGTGGATGTCAAAGGCGCGTTTTCTTCGGTGGATAGGGGGAGGTTGTGAGAGGCAATGGAGGAGAGGGGAGTGGAGAGAGGCCTGATCGATGGTAAGGAAGGTATATGAAGAGACAAAAGATAGGGTGAGAGGAGGGGAGGGAATTTCGGAGGGTTTCTGGATGGATAAGGGGCTGAGGCAACGGTGTCCGCTTACAAAGGCGCAGGCCGTTGACATAGTGCTGCTGGCAAGAAGCGAGCAGGCCTTAAAGGATATGACGAAGAGGTTGAGAAGATACCTGGCTAAGAATAGGTTAGAGCTGAATGCGGAAAAGTCCACGGTTATGGTGTTCAGGAAAGGATGTGGAAGGGATAAGGGAGGTGAGTGGAAGTGTTAGGGGAAGGCGGTGCAGGAGGTAAAAGAGTTTGTGTACCTGAGCTTCCTGTTTCGGAGGAATGAGGGAGTGGATGGTTATATAAAAGAGAGAGTTAGAGAGTTAGTTAGCAGGTTTGGGGGCTGGGAAAGAAGTTTTTCGCAGATGATTTTGGAAGGAGAATGAAATTGTTCGTATCGCTAGTGATGAGTGTCTCATTTTATGGAGTGCAGGTGTCGGAGTGGCAGGAAAGTGACGAGGTAAATAGGATACAAGAGAGATATGTAAAGTGGACACTGGGGTTGGCAAGGAATACAAATAATTATATTGTAAGGAGGGAGACGGGGAGAACGAGTTTAGGGATTATAACAGGGAGTTGAGCGTGTAAATATAAGGAGAAATTTTAGAAAGTGGGGAGATGTAAGGTGGTTAGGGAGTGTTGGTGGGAGGAGAACAGGAGAGGGGATGGGAAGATGGAGGTTGAAAGTGAAAGGTAATCTAGAACGAATGGACTGCAGATGGATAAAGTGAGAAGGATGCACGAGGAAGGGAGGAAGGTATATGAGATGGTTAAGAAAAACGGCATGGAGAGAGAGAAGGCAGCAGGGGACGAGAGAATAAGACGGTCAAGGTTTAACGGGAATTATGGGTGGATTATGCCAAGGGAGAGAGCGCAATATTTGTGTGAGAAAGGAGAGAACCGAAGTCAGGAGCTTATAGCGAGGATAAGATGTGGGTGCATGGAGGTTTTTAATAGGTTCTGGCTTTCTAGGGAGAAGAGGATGTGTGAATTGTGCGGGAAGGGGGATGCAAGAGTGGACCACTGGTGGTAGGAGTGCGAGGAGGTGGAAAGGAGTGGGATAAGCATGGAGGTATTGATGCATGAAAGAGGGGACAAAAGGGCAGTAGCATGGGTGAAGGGGATGTTGGATAAGATGGAGAAGAAGAGAAGGAAGGAGGCAGAGGAATTAGCAGGAAAGATTGTAAATAGGAGAGGAAGTAGGTATAAGTAAAATGTGAATATTGTAAATAGTGGATAAGAGTTAGATATTACCCGCGGAGCCAGAGCTTGGCAAGGCGAGGAAAAGGGAGAAAGTAGCGATATGCGTGCGAGGCGAGGCGTGGAAGGCAAGGCGATAAGAGCGAGCGGTCTTAGAGATAAGGTGTAGATGGATGTAAGTTTTTAAGGATTAGTTTTAAGAAAATTCTGTGAAAAATGCAAGTCAATTTTTTAAGGCCAGCAGGCCGCAAAATAAACGTTTATCTATCTATCTATTCAAAAAAGTTACAAAATTAGTTAAACTATTCCCTTAATGGAATATCAATAGTCACAGTACCTCCAATTTTGTCAAGAACTTTGGCGTACAGTTTCTCGAAAACAAAATAAAAAAGTCCTCTTTGATTTTCACATATTTTATTGCCTAGGCTAAATGTTACAAAATTATTTGTGAAAGCAGCGAATATTCGCGCAGCACAGATTATCCCCCAAAAACTTCGAAATTTCACCCCCTCTAACTCAATTACAATTTGACAAAACGAAAAAAATATTTTTTGGTAAAGTTACCGTCCAGTAGGAAACGCTTAGCCCCAGTTTGAGCCCGATCAGACATATCCGATTTTCGAATTAGAACATTTGATAAATAATGCCCCGCATGCATGCTCTTACGCGTGGCGAAATCGAGGGCCGCAAGCTCGTGCTTCGTCCTTGGAATTGCCCCAAACGAGTATAGTAGAACCCGGACGGCAAGCCTGTTAGTCGTAAATACCTTGTTTAACGCCGACAGATTGGAAGACCAAACCTGTCGAATAATACGCTTGTAGCTGCTTTCGGGAGACTCCTTCATTGATGTTATATCCTGAATGCGGCTCTGAGGCACGCCTAGGTATATGTAGATCTCTCCAGTGCCGAAATGTTTAATAAAACTCATATCCACAAGCTCTGGGACACCGATAACGCCAGTAATTCGTCCTCGCTTCAGGTTAATCTTGGCACAATTGTCCAATGAAAATTCCATAACAATCTCTCCTGTGTACCCCCTATGCATCTCTCACTATGTGTGGATGAATCATCCAGCTTTCCAAATGACAGAACATAAGTCTATGAGAGGTTAAATAGAAAGCTTCCCGGTAGTCAATCCAGGCCATCGGCAGGGCGCGCTGGTGGGTTGCTGCGTCTTTGCAGACGCATCTGTCAATTGGCAGGTTCTCTCGGCAGCCTGCTACACATTTTTCAACCCACGTTGTCCGTACATCTCTTTCTACACAGGCCCAATTCTTCGAATCCTGTCGTTAAGGATAGCTGTAAAGATATTCAACAGCTTTTTCAAACAAGTTATTGTCCTGTAGTTCTACTATTGGTTGTACAAGTCACCTTTCTTTGGTAGGATTATAGTGCGTCCTAACACCAGCCACTACAGAATGGGCGTCTTCGACTATGATATAAGATATGGCCAGATGTTGGTGTGTAGAAATAAACTTCTTCCACCAGAAGTTCTTGATACCATCTGGCCCTGCAACGAAAAATTTCGTGCCCCTGAGTCCTTTTTTCACCTCTTCGGCAGTGATTTATGGACATTCCTCCTAAGATGTTACGAGGATGTCACAAAGCTCCTTGCAGCGGATGATAATTTTGGTGTTTTCCTTCAATTCCAGTGTTTTCGAGATCTTGTATACCTCTCTCAAAAAAATCTCCACCTCGTCGGGCTTGGGTTGGATTTTTGACAGAAACAGGGAGATCTCTGAAAAGGCGCGATGGGTCAGAGAGAAATTGTCGATTCTCCCTCGATTCTCCCTCTTCTGTATTTTCCTCATTACGTCAGATAACACCCGTATTTTGTCAACAATGTGTTGCTTGATTGTCAGCAGCTTTAAATAGTTCAGTGTGTGATGGTAGATCCTCAGTTCGTGGGCGAACTTTCGGACTCATTCCGAGAACAGCCTACCAGATGTTATATAGTCAATCACACACTGAACACTGAATGCATTCTGTCTTGCCATCCAAGCTTCTTGTTCATTTGATGAAGCGTCTTTTGGTCTCTTGATCCATCGTCGGTTTTAGCCTTCGGACTCCGCCGAGATATCCTCACGAATAGAGGCATCCATTTCAGGCATATCTTGGGGCTTAGGAGGAACCTGGATGTTAATGTTTCTTCTTGTCCTGAATTCGCTATCATCTCTCAGAGGGTGCCTGCTTTCCGCGGTTAGGCTAAATGTCGCTTCCTCCTCCAAGTCTGCGGCTTGTTCATGCAGCGGTTGGGGAAGCACTTTGCGTTCATATCCAGTTTTCGAGAGGTGGGCAGCTTGATTTCGCAAGGACTGTTGCAAAACGTGCTGAAGCTCTGAGTGTTTCTGACACCATAGAGTGTGCATACACGCCATAAAGCCTCCGCGAATAGGGATAATGCTGGCATCGTAACATTCCAGCAAGCTATCCTTGAGTCGATTCGTTCACTTAATGTGAGCGTTTCACCGGTTGATCGTCGTGTTTCCATCTAAATTATTTGTTCTCCGAACCCCCTTGAAAACGCCCTATTGCATGCACGTAAAGCAGGCGTAATGTGACCGCTTCCACCCCAGTGACGTTTGCACATGCGAACTCGACCCAGGCCGTCATGAAACTTTACATTCTCCCTTCTGCAAAGTACACTATTTCTTCTTTTCACTTATAATCTAAAATTATCAAGTACACCAAACATCCTCTATCTGCTTTAAATGCTTGTTTCCAAGGAGGGTAGGACATTTACATCTACTATTTAGCACCCCGAACTCTAGGGTGTTCCACACCGTTTGCCGATCCAGTGTCGAGTGCTCTGCACATTCAATCGTTTTGAACCGCATTCAACTTTTCGGTGATATGGTGGTGTCATTCTTGTTCCCACGAGCTACTATAGAAAGGGTTCGTCCGTCCTTGTAGAGCCCCGCATGCAGGGATCAGGCTGCATACTCTGAGAGGTCTCCCGGTATCACAGAGTCGCCGTTTAAGACACCTCACACAGGTGCCATTCAGCTTTCGGCACAGTTGTTACGCCTCCGCTTGGGGGTTAATTCCTTCGGGACCACCCCTGGACAATTGTCCGCGACTGCTTATTCATTATTGTAACCATATTCAGCGGAAGCCCTTGCTACAGTGACCCTCTATCCGCAATTCGAGGACGCGTTCGGTGGCTTTGTCATAGGCCCTTCGGTTTGATTCCAGAGGTTCGAATCCTCAGCGATTATTGAAGATTTTTCAAACCGTTTAAGCATCCGATTATATGTATAAGTGAAAATGAGTTTGTAGGTGAGTAATAATATCAGTCTAGAAAAGTGAGGAAGGGAATTGCATGAGGCGGTATAAGGGAGGGGGGGGGTATATATTTTTAGATTAATCTAGAATTCCCATGTTGTTTATTTAAGGAACAAGTACGTTTCGCAACACTGCTCCGACTCAGGTCGCTGATCAAACTCTCTAGCAATCACCCTAGGCGAAGAACTTCACAAATTCATCACGTAAATCTCTCCACTCGGGAACATAAGTATGCAAGATCTTTTGTAATTCTTAAAAACCTAATTTAAAAAGAAATAGGCATTAGGTAAACTCAATACAAAATTACACAATATTTTTCGGTAAGTTAACAGTTGCGCGAAATTTATCCAAGACTGCTTGGTTTTTTTCTTGCTTGCAATTAGTTGGTGCAAAAAACAACATAAACCTACCGAAAGGAAATTTCAGGAACGTCTCAGGCGAAAATGTCAGACCGGGTCATACAAATTTCAGTGAATTATCAGTCTCTATTTGAATGATTTCGTCTCTAGAGACTGCCTGAAAGATTTGGGTCCTTTTTTATGTTTTAATTTATGGCGGTTCAACCTTGAGGATTCCGAAACACGGAAGGCAGTTCAGAAAGATTTGGCTGTCACAAGGTCTTCATAAAACTAATTTCTTTATACACAAAAAATGTCTGTTTATTTATTTACATGCATATATTTATTTATGACAACTTATTTTATTTATACATATATTTATATATCATCGGCTGGGAGGAGGACTGTGCCGACTCGACTGAGCTCTGAAAACTGTGCCGATTCGGTTCTTTTTCATATCTATTTGTATCAAAAAAATCCGGCTATTTGTACTGAAATTTTGGTACACGTAGCCACGGCCTTATTTTACTCTTTTTCCTGGCAAAATTGAATGAGATTCGAAAGAAGAAAGGAACAAGAGAGCATATAGATAAATAAAAATAATAATACTTAATATTTTGTTTTTGGCTTTAAAATATTTTTTTTTTCTGCCTACAAAACCAATATTAATATAACTGAATTTTGTATGATATCTTACTTTCCAATAAGAGATTTTTCGCTTTCAAAAGAATAATGCTGAAAGGAGTTACTTGCATTTACATAATTATATATTATTATAATTATATATGTAAATTTTAATTGTAATATAATATTATAATTATTATATAATTTATTATTATTATGTAATTAAAATTAGAATTAGAATATTATAATTGTAATATATATATATATATATATATATATATATATATATATATACCTATGTATTTTAGTATGTAGAACAACTTGTACGAATCAGCTCAGTTTTCAGCACCCGGCCGAATCGGCATAGTTTTCTGTGCTCAGCGGAGTCGGCACAGTCCTCCTCCCAGCCGACGATATGTACAGTAATGTCCTGACGCTGAAAATAACAATGCTATCTGTTTTTACGCATCTCGTATAGTTTATGAGATACTTACAAAACGTGATGTATTTTGAACTTATCAATACAAACTTTATATATTTTTAATCGTATAGATTCGTACATTCTGATTTTGTAACTTTCAAGACCCTTATCGCAAAATTGAAAGCAAAAGTTATTTTTGTATTTCGAGCTCGTCAATGTGGCCTCCGCAGCTCAGCCATTAAAACTTGCTTCAGGAACACTACCTACATGAGTTGTTGGCTAGAATAGATAGGAATGAACCACTGAAACACAGTCATAAATAGGTCAAGATGACCATCATAAGCAGGGGCACTTGTCCGTAAGCACGTCCGAATCACGAAATTAACCAAATATTATTTTGTAATTAGCGACTTGAAAATAGGATATTTGGAATCTACACATTTTTGTGATTCCAGGCATATGTGATTTGTCTAAAAACGTTGAAAACTTTACAAGCAATAAATGCGAAAATAAATTGTTCCATATATTAAACTTTTTGAAATTTCAAAAAATTTTGAATAAATTACATATGTCTGGAATCGTAAAAACTTTTAGATTCCAAATATCCCATTTTCAAATCGCTAATTGTAAAAAAATACTTTCTGAGTCGCTATAGATAGAAATGTCAGAAAAGTGACTGAACCTGAGATTCGTTAGAGATTTTCTAGTCCTTTTATACCGGTAGGGAAACACTAGCGCAACGCGAAATTCTTCTGTAGAAGTTACTTGTTTAAAATAGTAACTAAGTTACTCTTTTTCACATTTTTACATTCTCATCATAATGAGAAAGTATTGGTTTCATGTGAAAAATGACTTTCGCGGATTCCATCAAATGTCGCCGTTTTGAGGCCCCCTGAGTCAGAAAAAATAGTTTTTACGTCGGTGTCTGTCTGTCTGTCGT
>CAKNYM010037094.1:0-50102 GCA_932195095.1 Andricus curvator | reverse complement strand
CTGCAAGAGCCGGAGCTCTCGGGCGATGGGGTCGCCACATCCCTACGCCTATATGCATAAATTATTATTATTTAGTTAATTATTTTAATTATCATCAATTATCATTATTATTTAATTACATAAACTATAGGTCAATTTTTTTTCATGAAGAATAATTATCTGGAAAAAAATTTAAATTCGGATTATCCGTTTCTGAGATATCTTGAAAAATGTGCACCCTTCTTTTCAATTTTCGAAAACTTTTACTTAATACCGTTCTTGGCACCATATGTTCAATGTGGAACAGAATAAGACGATAACTCACATTTCACTCGTTTCTAAATTTCATACAGTTTGAAAACATAAGGCAATCAATCCCATCGTCATTTATTTCTGAATGCCATGCAGTTCTAAAACATAGGACGATCAAGCACATTGTTACTTATTTATGAATTTTATACAGTTCTAAAATATCAGACGATCACTCACATTGCCATTTGTTTCTGAATTGTATGCAGTTCTAAAACATAAGACGAACACTGACATTGTTATTTCTTTCTAAATCTATAACTCTATTTTTTAGAACCACATGAAATTCAGAAATAAATGACAATGTGATTGATCAAGCTTATGCTTCACAACTGCATGTAATTCAGAAACGAATGAAAGTTGAGTGATCGTCTTATGTTTCAGAACTGCACGAAATTCAGAAACAAATGACAATGGGATTGATCTCCTTATATTTTAGAACTGTATGAAGTGTATAAACAAATTAAAATGTGATTGATCATCTTATGTTTTAGAACTACGTGAATTTCAGAAAATTATTTGTTGAGACACATTCTCATCGAGCGCTTCGGGCGCGGCTCGCACCGCTCGCAAGTTTGCGCTCGTAGGGCGCGCGACTGTTGGATCTCGCGCTTCGCGCTCGGTCATATATTTACCTCGCGCTACGCGCTCGGTCCCTCTAGATTTTTGAACTTCGTGTTCGACTTCGATGAAAAGAAAAAGTTGATTTGCAAATATTATAAAATTATCAAAACCTCTGCATATGGAGTGATTGTTAATTTTTTTTTAATTTTAGACTGAAAGGGAACTTCATTTACTCAAGGTTCTATCGACCTTAAGGAACACATTCTCATCCAGACATTCGTGCTCGATATTTGATTTGAAAATCATTTGAACCTTGCGTTCCACGCTCGGTTCTGTGCACCCTATGATAGAAACAAAAAAGTTTGAGCGCACTTACGGCGCGCGATTTGGTTAAAAATGTGTAATAATAAAATGTGTCTTATTTTTTAGAACTGCATGAAATTCAGAAACAACCCAGTGGGCATACATGTTAAAGAACGTTATTATAGAACGGCTCAAAAACGTATCTAAGTCAGTCCGAATAACTTTCCTCAAACATACAATGTAGAGGCGTTTTAAGGACATTTTTGGAACATGAAACGTTTTCAGAACATTATTTGGTCTGACTTAGGACAGTTTTTAAAACGTTTAAATAACGTCTTTCCACTTGTGCGTCCAAGGAACGTTTTTGGAACGTTCCAATTACGTTCTTAAATTTCGTGCCCACTGGGAAATGGCAATGTGAGTAAATAAATGTAAGTAAATATATCCCGAATTACAGCGCACTGAAATTTAAGTAAATTTTTAAAACTGTTTTCAGTTTTTTTAGAATATCTCAGAAACCATTATAGATTTTGATCAGACAAGATTATGTTGGCAAATTGCGTTGAAAACGCATGGACATGATCTGCGGTGAGGGCGGAAAAACATTTTCGCCCTATAAAAATAGGTTTAAACAATTTTTTATTGAGAATTTTAATTGAAAATATCTAATATACTAGATCTGATAGCAACAAACGGAAGCCAGATTCGTATTCAGCATTGAAAAGTACTTCGGAAAATATATGTCGCATTCAGCGAGGACATAGGTCATTTTTGTTGATCAGTGATCAGGACCGCATTTACATAAGGGCTTTCGGGGCCGCGGCCCGGGACCCCCCACATTTGGGGGCCCCCCACAAAACACTACAAAATGCACACACTTCTGCATCGGCTCCTACTACCATTTTACAATGTTTAAAATTGACATAAAATGTAATTTTTTCTGCACATTTACAATTTTATATAAAGATGGAACTTAGAATTTTTTTCTTAAAAAAAAAAAACAGGAAAAAAGTTGTTTTCGCGACAGTTGTATTTATAGTTTTTAGACATTTTGGAACACATGAACCATATTTTTAAAAACGTATTTCAAATCATTTAAAAATATTTCTACTGTCGGCATAGTACTGCGCCGATCGTGGAGCCCGCCATTGTTAGCGTTTTCTACTGGGCCCATAAAGTGCCAGTATTGAACCGAAGATTGGTGTAACTCGGTGAGAAACTGGTTGGCCGTCATGCATTAGGCCAGAGTTCTGCCAGTATGCAGGCGACGCTTGGCTCAACTTTGGCAAATAAAGGTTGGCCATTGTTATCGTTTTTTACTGGGCCTGTAAAGTGCCAGTATTGAACCGACGATTGGCGTAACTCCGTAAGAAACGGGTTGGCTGTCATGCATTAGGCCAGAGTTCTACCAGCATAGGGCCAGCGCTTGTATGCCAGTGCTGGTTTTCCAGCAGAGCTGGAGAAGAGAGCTCGGAACGCAACTTCTCCGACCTAAAGTGACCGCGGCTTGGAAATTAAGGGTTTTCTGACCGCGGACCGCAACTCGAGTGCAGCCCTGAAAAAATCCGCCTATTTGTACCGACATTTCGTTTTAAATATCCCCTTTCCCAACTCCCGCTATTGGTACCGAAAAAATCCGGCTACTCATACCGAAATTTTGCTGCAAGTAGCCACGGCCGATTAATATTTTTTGTTTAAAAATTCGAACATTTGGTTGAAAATTCATCCACGTAGATTGAAATTCAACTATTTGTTTGCAAATACAATACTTCGGTTGAAAATTAATTTGTTTGGTTATTTCTGTTAAGGCTGTGTCTATTCGTCCCGAAAAATTAGTGGGGCTAGAAAAGGGCATGGAGAAAATTATCAACAAATATTGTAGTGAAAGCTATTTTTTAAAAACAATGTAAAAATTAATTCTTTTTAAATTTGATTATGCAACAAAAATGTCTATACAAATAATTAAAGAAAAATATTTTCATCAAATGTACGTCCCTTAAATTTTTTAAAAGAACTTTTGAAGAATTCTTTAACTACAATGTTTTTTGATAATTTTGTGTTTTTACGACAGTTTGATTTTGGACACACACTACTTTACAGAAATAATTTGTAATGATAACAAAAAATTCATTGCATTTTAATTTAAAACAATAAAAAACTTAATAAAATTCACTGATTAGAGCCACCATTGTGTGCCGAAACTTTTGAAACCATTATAATTAGTATCAATGGTCTGGAATTTTAAAAGACATTCAAACTCATAATTCGATGGTTCCAAACTTTTTTTTAAAATATAAGATTTTTCATTTTGAGAATCAAATTTTTAATTTGAATGATTGAAGGGAGATGAAATTTAGGGAGAATTTGTATTTATTTAAGAAGCTTCGTTTTTCTTTCAGTTCTGCAAAATCGTGATTGAAATGAGATGAAGTAGTGAATGAAAGAATGAAAATATCTATAGCGAGGATTTTTGCACTTTGGGTTGACAAAAGGAAACGACCATACAATCGCACGTGTCAATTTGGACCAACCCACGTCGACCTCCATCAGTATTTATCATGACTTCGAAATTATTTCTCCCAAGGTCTCTTCGATATATAATACTGTATATAACTAGAAGAAATAAAAAGACTTAAAGTGGGAGTTCTGCACGTATAAGCTATTTTGGCGTGGGCTTGCGCGAGCCATATTCCCTCGCAGCCCCCTTCTACCCTTTCATTGATTACTTTAGTTCAAGCGGCGCTTGGCTACCCACCACCACACCCATGGAAATACCCATTCAAATAAGATATGTCCCTGAGTAAAATGCCTTGAATTTGTGCCCTGAAAAATTTCACTGATGCATGCCAGAATTGCCCCAGAATCTAGTTAAAAACAAAATTTTAACTTTTTAAAACTTTTATTTACTTTTGCTTCCTCATAGAGGGCGCTTTGTAATGGTAACATTTTCCAAAAATTTTTAATTCATTTAATTGAACCTTCCCCAATTTAAAAATGTCTAATACAATGTTCTAAGCAATTGTCCGGATGTGTATGTGGATGTGTGTGTGTGTGTGTGTGTGGATGTGTGTGTGAATTTGTGTGGATGTCACACTTTTTTGTGAACACGATAACTTAAAAATGGTTGCAGATAAATTAATGAAATTTGGAGGGCCTATTTTCCCGCCTAATATCTTGAAACTGATCGATGGATTTCTAAAAATATTTGTTGCATTTTTTTTAACACTTAATATATTTTTAAAAATCGGTTTTTTATAGTAAAACTTTTTTCATTAACATAATTCAAAGTTGATGCAAGGACAGAAAATATGTGTTGATTCGAGACGAATCGATTGACCTATAATATTAATATTTTATTAAAACGTAGGGAAGTTTTGGTAATTGATATACTTTGAAAATCGGTTTTTTATAGTAAAACTTTTTTCATTAATATAATTCAAAGTTGATGCAACAATATAAAAGATTCCTCGGTTCGAGACGAATCGATTAACCTACAATATTAATACATTTTATTAGAGAGTAGGGTAGTTTTGGCATTTTATATATTTTTAAAATCGATTCTTATAGTAAAAATGTTCTCATTCTCATAATTTGAAGTTGATGCGAAAATAGAAAAGTTGTTTTGATTCAAGACGAATCGATTGACATATAGGATTGATACATGTTATTGTAGAGTAAGGAAGCTATGGTTATGCATAATATTTGAAAACACGGTTTTTTATAGTAAGACTTTTTTCACTAACATAATTCAAAATTGATGCAAGCCCTGTCGGACCGAACGAACGCAACGGATACGCTACAGCGTATTCTTATAGTATTCACATCGTATCCTCTCCGTATCATGCAAGAACAACTCATTAAAAAAGAAAGATTAACATTTCACTTGCTGAAATTCGGATTCTACGTGAAATTTTGAGTTAAAAGGTCACAGAGTAATCGCAATAGTCTTTCTTGCAACATTAAAAACTTTAAAAAAATATAATACTTATCGATGAAGTGCACTGAAGGTGACTTCAAACGCATCGTCGTTCAGTAACAGTTAATAGGCGTTATCCGTCGACGATGCGTTTCAAGTCGCCTTCAGCCCACGTTATCGATAAGTATTATATTTTTTAAAGTTTTTAATGTTGCAAGAAAACCTATTGCGATTACTCCGTGACCTTTTAACGCAAAATTTCACGTAGAATCCGAATTTCAACAAGTGAAATGTTCATCTTCCTTTTTAAATGAGTTTTTCTTGCATGATACGAAGAGGATACGATGTGGATACTATAAGGATACGCTGTAGCGTATCCGCTCCGTTCGTTCGGTCCGCCAGGGAGAACGAAAAAGATTCCTTGATTAGAAGAAAATCAATTGATTCTGCAGAGACATCTGTCGGTTGCGGAAGGTACTGCATGGAGAGGTCCCAGTTACCGGCGGCAGAGCGGGAGGTGGGCAGCGAGAGTACTGGCAGTGCTGGTAGTGCAACTGACGGGGAGGGAATTTTCCACAAGTCAAGACGGCCAACAGCGCGTGGCCCGGTGTCAAGCGGTGTGTCGGAGAGAGGGAGAAAGCGGAAAGTTGGGAAAGAACGAAGTGAGAAGGTAAGGGAGAGAGAGACTAGCGTAAGTGACGGGGAGGATCTCTTGAAGAGGAAGAGAGACAGCCAAGAGTGTCCGGAGAAAAGCGAGGTCGAGAGCTCGTTTAAAAAAAGCGGAATAACACTTAGGTCGCCCCCCCCCCCCCCCAAATGGAGGTTCAGTTGGAAAAGGAGGCTCTCGGGATGCTGTTACGCGAGATCAGGGGGCTGAGAGAAGACTTGAGAATCAGAGATGAGAAATGGGAAAAGAAGGTGAAAGAGCTGAGAGAGATAGAGAGAGTAGATGGCTTAGAGAGGGAAAGAAAATAAATAGAAGTTAAAATAAAACAGATGGAAGAGGAGATTAGGGTGTGGAAAGAAAGGACGGAAAAAGGGCTTGAGAACGTGGAGGGCAGGACGGAAATGGAAATAGAAGACGGGGGTAGCGGGAGCGAGATTAAAGGTATTTGGAAGAGGGTAGGGAATATGATAGAAGAGAAAGTGGGAGAGTGTAGGAATGAAAAGGAGGAGTGGGTGGATATGGAAAGGATAAGGGCAATGGAGTTGAGAATGAAGAGAAAGGAGAAGGCAGACAGGAAAAATAATATTGTGATAAGAGGGTTGAAGCTGAAGAGCGGGGCAGAAAGGGAGGGCTTGAAAGCGCTGTTACAAAGCATAGGGTGGGATAAAGGCAGGGTGTGGAAAGTTAAGTTGGAGGGGAGGAAGGAGAAAGAAGTGGCGGTTGTGGAGTTGGAGAGCTGGGAAGAAAATTTGGGGGTAATGCGAAATAAAAATAGGATAAAGGATAAGGAAGTTTTCATTGATCACGTATTGACGAGAAAGGAAAGGGATGTACAGAGAATGCTGTACGATAGGGCTAGGAGGGAGAGGAGTGAAGGGAGATCGGCGAAGGTAGGATATCGGAAAATAAAAATAGACGAGAAAATGTGGGTGTGGGACGAGGTGAAAGAGGTGTTGAAGGAAGTGCAGGGGAATTTGTTTCGTAGGAAGTAGGGGGCTGGGGGTAAGGCAGGGTAGAGGAGTTATGAAGGTGCTTTACTGGAACGCAGCAGGGGTAAAGAAGAAGGATGAGGAGTTCTGGAGGTATATCCAGGAATTTGATGTGGTGGGACTGGTAGAGACGTGGGTGGAAAGAAAGGAATGGGATAGAATAGAGCCAATGCTGCCAAGGGGATATAGGTGGAGACTCCAGGAGGCGGTCAGAGTGAAGAAGAAAGGAAGGGCTAGTGGGGGAAAATCTAACGGGGGTTAGAGATGGATTAGAGGAAGAAAATCACGGAGAGGAAGTGGGGGAGGGAGTGCAAATGAGGGAAGTAAAGATAGAAGGGGTAACGTGTAAGTTTGTGACAGTGTACAATAAGGCTGGGATGGAAAGAATTAAAGAAAGGGTGGAAGACCTGTTAGGTGAAAGAGAGGAGGGTATGGTGGTACTAGGTGGGGACTTCAACGCGAGGATGGGAAGGGAAGGGAGCCTCTACAGGGAAGGGGAGAGCTTCGAAAGGAATTCGAAGGATAAGTTAATGAATAAGGAGGGGGAGTTTCTAAACGACTGGATGAAGGATAGAGGCTGGGCGGTGGCAAATGGTATGGCAACTGGGGATGAAAAGGGAGAATACGCGTATGTAGGTAAGGTGGGGGTATCGGTGATAGACTATGTAGTCATGAATTTGCAAGGGTGTGAGGAGATGGAGAGATTCGCAGTAGAAGGGAGGGTTGAATCAGACCATCAGCCATTAGGGTTGTGGATAAAGGGTGAGAGCGGCAGAGGGCAAGGTGGGGAAGAAGTGTCGACGGGGGAGAGGGTTAGCTGGACGAGGGAGGCGATAGAGATGTATAAGGAGCAGTTAGGGAAGGCACGCTTCGAAGGGGAGACAGTGGAAGAGATATGGGAGGATTTAAAAAACAAAGTGGAAGGGTGCGTGCAAAAGAAGGTATTCAAAAAGAAGAAGAAAGGAATGGTGAAGCCATGGTGAGATGGGGAATGTAAAAAGATACAAAGGAAGGTGAAGAGGAAGTATAAGAAGTGGGAAGAGGGTACTGCGAAAAGGGAGGAGTACGTAGAAATGAGGAAGGGGTTTAGATTGATGTGTAAGAAGAAAGAACAGGAAAAGAAGAAAGAGCTGGAGGTAGAGTTAGGAAATGTTAAGACAGAGGGGGCGTGTGGAAGATGATAAATAGGTTTAGGAAGCGTAGAGTAGGGATAAGCGAGAAGATAGGGAGTGAGGAGTGGAGGGAGTTTTTTGAAGAATCATTTCCGGGCTCAGATTCAAGGAAGAGAGATGATGGGAGTAGAAGAACGGGGGAGGCAGAGATGGAGGAGTTGAATGACGAGGAGATAGAGAAACAGATAAGGAAGTTAAGAAGGTCAAAATCAGCTGGGCTGGATGGGGTAGAGAACGAAGCATGGCTGTATAGTACAGAAGAGGTTAGGGAGAGGCTGAATGAGGTGGTGAAGAAAGTATGGAGGGGGGAGAGATTTCCACGAGGGTGGAGAGAAGGGTTAATAGTGTCTCTGTATAAGAAAGGAACTCTTACTAAAACTAACACTTTCAGTAAGCTCAGGTCTTCTCAAGGTAAGCTACTAACATCTTTAGCTTTCTTAAAACGGTGTAGGGACAATAAAATCGTCCCAAATTTCTTACAGTTAAAAAACCATTTAGGAACATCTAAATCCAAATCAATTTTACATAAAACAAGTTTGCTTCTCTTGAAAGAAAGAATACAACATACCAAATTTGCCTTGCACACTACCTCCAAAAAACTATTAAAACTTCACCTTTTCCTATCAAACACTCTCAGATTTGACATTTGGTCCACATTGGACCGCATATCATTTGACCAATCCCAACGGATTGAAGATTTTTGCACTCAAAAACAAAAAACAAAATTTGACAAATTACTTCCAGTAAGGCACGCACCATTAACTACCACAGTAAAAAACATCTCCAACCATCCTCTCAGCAATGAAATGATTTCAGCCTTATCTAAAGGACATAACTTTGCAGTAGCTCCCTCCAAAATCCCGAAAGAAGAAATTATCAGTAATTTGGAATCCACAATATATACCCTTCCGCCCGAACAAGCGAATGACATACGTCGTAGGACGGCCAACATTTTACGTGAAGCCCAACTTCCCTCCTCAAACTTAACAAAACAAGAAAAAACAGCTATTAAAGAACTAAATCAGAATAAAGACATCATAATATTACCCGCAGACAAAGGAAATACAACAGTAATAATGAATAAAGAAGACTATAACAACAAAATCATGGACCTTCTCACTGACGATACATATAAAAAACTTAAAAAAGACCCTACAAAAACAATAGTCAGAAAAACAAAAACCCTTCTAAAAGACTCAAATCTTGACAGCGAAACAATATCTAAATTAAAACCTACTAATCCCATCTCTCCAAAACTTTATGGACTCCCAAAAATTCACAAAAATAACATCCCACTCAGACCGATCGTCAGCGCAATAAACTCACCAACTTACAACCTAGCACGCTTTCTCGCCAAAAAACTGAATCCTTTTACAGGAAACTCCATCACACACGTCCAAAACTCTTTTGACTTCATCAGAAAAATACAACAGATTCACATTCAACCCCAAGACATCCTAGTGAGTTTCGACGTAGTATCTCTCTTTACAAAAGTACCAATCTCTGATACAATCGATATTATCATATCCTTTGCAAACTTCCCCTCCAATCTCACACCATTGATAGAACATTGTCTCACTAATACCTATTTCTCTTTCAATAACGAATTCTATGAACAAACCTCAGGAGCAGCAATGGGATCTCCAATCTCACCTGTAATAGCCAACATCTTCATGGAAAATCTAGAAACTAAAATCTTTAACAAATCCAAGCTTAAACCGGAATTTTGGTGCCGTTACGTTGACGACACTTTTGTCATCTGGAGACATGGACTTGATGAACTACACAAGTTCTTCGATTTCATCAATCAATTACACCCTAATATCAAATTCACCATGGAAATAGAACAAAACAGAAAATTGCCTTTCTTGGACGTACTAGTTTACAAACGATCTGATAACACATTAGGACATGAAGTTTACAGAAAACCTACCCATACAAACAGATACCTACATGCCTCCTCCCACCACCACCCATCTCAAAAGCAATCGGTCATCAATTCCCTTGTATACAGAGCTGTCTCCATAGCAGATAAAGATAACTTACAAAAAGAACTACAAAATGTTAAAAAATCCCTAATACAAAACGATTACACAAACAAACAAATTAATAAAGCAATAAGAAAATACACTCAACAAAACAAGTCAACACAACCTACTGAAGAAAGAGAGAGAAAAATGACCACCACCCTACCCTACATTCAAGGTATCACAGAACAAATAGGAAGAATTCTCAACAAACACAACATCAAAACCATATTTAAACCACCTGCAAAAATAGGACAACTTCTAAACAACCCTAAAGATAAAAAAGAACCTTTCAGTGATCCGGGAATATATAAAATCCCTTGTTCTTGTGGCAAAGTCTATATTGGAGAAACCGGGAGGGCGGTAAGTCAACGTGTAAAAGAACATGAGAGTAAAGTCAGGCTAAAACATTTCACGCAATCAGCAGTAGCTCAGCATCATATTGAAACAGGACATAGCATTTTATTTGAAAAAACAACCGTAATCGCAAAAACGTACAATAAATTTCCAAGAAAACATAGAGAAGCAATCGAAATCTTAAAACACCCTAATAACATCAATAGGGACAATGGATATAATACCAATCCGATTTGGCTTTCCGTCCTCCCGGGTTTTTTAAAAAAGACTTGATTGGCCAATCAAGTTCAACCAGCCCACACCAGGGGGCACTCTGGCCAATCACAGGCATCGTAGAGAATACATACCTAAGAACAACATGACCTGAAACTTCAGTTTCAGGTCAGCCCTGAAGAAGTGAACTGCAATGTTCACGAAACGTCGGCAACATTCATAGTTTCGCACACGATTGAAACCCGAAAAATCTTTGAATTTTTAATTTAAATTTATTATAAAGGAGATAGGGATAGGCAGGAAAATTATAGAGGGATTACGCTAATGAATACGACGTATAAAGTATACGCGATGGTGGTGCCGGAGAGACTGCGGAAGGACGTCGAGGGGAAAGGAATATTGCCGGAGAAGTAGGGGTCGAGAGTGTACGCGTTTTTTGTGGATCTAAAAGGCGCGTTTCCGTCGGTGGATAGGGGGAGCTTGTGGGAGGCGATGGAGGATAGGGGAGTGGGGAGTGGTGAGAGGCCTAATCGAGAGGGTAAGGGATATATATGAAGAGACCAAAGATAAGGTAAGAAGAGGCCAGGGGATTTTGGAGGGATTCTGGATGGATAGGGGGTTAAGACGAGGGTGTCCGCTTAACCCAACGCTTTTTGCGATTTTAATTGCGGATATGGAAAGTAAGCTGGAGGCCGGAGTGGTAAGAGGTGTCAAGATAGGAGGGGCTAGAATTTTTTCACTAGCGTATGTAGACGACATAGTGTTGTTGGCCGAAAGCGAGGAGGCTTTAAAGGAAATAATGTAGAGGTTGAGGAGATACCTGCATAAGAACAGGTTAGAACTGAATGCGGGAAAGTCCAAAGTTATGGTGTTCAGAAAAGGAGGTGGAAGGGATAGGGAAGGGGAGTAGAAGTGCAAGGGAAAGGCGGTGCAGG
This sequence comes from Andricus curvator, assembly GCA_932195095.1. NCBI lineage: Eukaryota > Metazoa > Arthropoda > Insecta > Hymenoptera > Cynipidae > Andricus > Andricus curvator. Next base: position 38,671 of record CAKNYM010037094.1, on the reverse strand, counting down.
AGGTGAAAGAGTTTGTGTACCTGGGCTTCTTGTTTCGGAGGAATGCCGGAGTGGATGGTCACATAAAAGAGAGAGTGAGGAGGGCAAATGTGGTGATGAGGCAGGAGAATGGGAGGAGAATGAAATTGTTCGACTCACTAGTGATGAGTGTGCTATTGTAGGGAGTAGAGGTGTGGGGGTGGAAGGAAAGCAAAGAGGTAAATAGGACACAGGAGAGGTATGTAAAGTGGACACTGGGGCTGGCAAGGAACACGCCTTATTATATTGTCAGGAGGGAGACTGGGAGAACGAGTGTAGGGATTCTAGCGAGGAGTCTGGCGTGTAAATATGAGGAGAAATTTTTGGAAGAGGGGCGAAGTAAGCTGGTTAGGGAGTGTTGGTGGAAGAAGGAGGACAGGAGAGGTGGTGGGAAGATGGAGGTTGAAAGAGATAGGTATTTAAGAACGAATGGACTGCAGATGGATGAATTGAGAAGGATGCATGAGGAAGGAAGGAAGGTATATGAGTTGGTTAAGAAAAACGGCATGAAGAATGAGAAGACAGCAGGGGAAGAGAGAATAAGAGAGACAACGTTTAATGGGAACTATGTGTGGATTATGCCAAGGGCGAGAGAGCAATATTTGTGTGTGAAAGGAGAGAAAGGAAGACAGGAGCTTATAGCGAGGATGAGATGTGTGAACTATGTGGGAAGGGGGAGGAAAGAGTGGAGCACTGGTTGGAGGAGTGCGTAGAGGTGGAAAGGAGTGGCATAAGCATGGAGGTATTTATGCATGAAAGGGGGGACAAAAGGGCAGTAGCATGGGTGAAGGGAGTCTTGGGTAAGATGGAGAAGAAGAGAAGGAAGGAGGAAGAGGAATGGAGAAGGAAAGACTGTAAGTAGAGGAAGAAGTAAATATAAGTAAATGTGAATATTGTAAATAGTAGATAAGTATTAGGTATTAGTCGCAGAGGCAGAGTTTGGTAATGCGAGGCAAAGTGAGAAAGTAGGGACATGCGTGCGATGCGAGGCGAAGCGAGGAAGGCAAGGCGATAAGAGCGAGCGGCGTTAGAGATAAGGTGTGGAAGGATGTTAGTTTTAAGGGATAGTTTTGAGAAAATTCTGTAAGAAAATGGAAGTGTAAGCAAGTCAATTTTTAAGGGCATCAGGCTGAAAAATAAACGTTTATCTATCTATAATATTTGAATCATCGGCTTCAAACCGACAAACTTTTTTCATTGGTATAAGTCAAAGTTGACGCATGAATAGAAAAGACTTTTTGCTCATAAATTTTCAAATAAGATAATTCTGACAAATTTTGTAAAGAAATCATAAAGTATTAAAGTATTTTAGTATATTAAAGTATTCAAAAAGTTTTTTGTATTATTTTGTAATTTTGTATTTTTTGTAAATTTCTATTTTTAAATTGATCAAAATGAAGACTTTGGTTTATCTATTATTGAAGAAAATAACTAATGCTTCCTCTATGAGGTAACAAATACATTTGCTAACGGGAAGAAAAGTGCTCGTGAAATGAGCACCGTATAATTATAAATACAAACAAAGTGGAAACACTCGAGATCGAATTCACAGCTAGTTTTTTGAAATTTTCTTCTTTTTATCATTTTTTGATATCCCGTATAGAAAATTATCGGGAAACTATTCCGGGCCAGGATAGACCGTCCTGACCGCTAATGTGGTAATATCAAGACGGTTCATTATATGACGTTGAGTAGAAGTGAAACGTTTATGTTTATGTTTTTCATTTTTTATATTTTTAAACAGCATGCATGTTTTTGGAAATGTGCAAAAAAATATTTGGATTCAAAAATGAGACATATTTTTGGTCCTTATGGGGTATCCAGCACCCGATGAGGGCCCGAATGGACTGACAAGATAATGAGGGAAAATCCATTTTTTCCCCCAGCTAACCGACGTAACGTCATTGCCTTCTTTTTTTACGATTAGAGAAAGTTTAACAATTTTTCCATGAAACCTCCGGAAAATACAGACCCCTCACCACGACCTCGTGAAAGAGGAAGGAGGTCCGGTGAAAAGCACAAGACAACTGCTGAAACTCTCAGAGCGGCTATATATACTGGTCTGGTTCATCCTGTTAAAAGAGTAGTCCCCGTGTGCGTAGTACAGCCAACGATTCGACCCATAAATCCGGCACCTGTAGCTGGAAACGTGAATCTAACTGGGCCAATCGTGACGATTGATCTCGAACTAGTAGAAGCCCTTTAGCAAAGGAGACGTGCCTTCTTGGAAGAAAACCACCGCAATCACGCAGTCGAGTATCCAGAACGCGAAGTCGCTCCCCTCGCAGGACCCGTAAACGGCAACACCTCTGATGACGACATGGTTATCATGGAACCAGAAGTCGAAATCCTGGATTAGGGATACCACGCAGGTCTAGGAAATAAAATAAAATAAACTTCCGATGTGGCCCATTATAGTCTCTCTCTTTGGATAACTAATCACTGAGTCGCTAGCTGAGGGTTGTCGTAATTACAGGTAAATTTAGCCGACCGATTTTGATAGTAATAAAAATAAAATAAAAGTTTCCGGTGTAGTAAACTTACTTCACCCCTATTCTACGAGGAAGGGAAACGAACAAATAAATGCCACCTTTTGTGACCAAATTCGCGCCCCCAGTCGAAGGGCGACTGCCCACTTCAGTCGAAATACACGGCGACGATTTTCAATACGGTTTTGCCGAATTAGTCTTCAACTGGAATACCAACAACAATTTTATCGACAGGGGTAGTCTTGGCGTCCCCTACCGATCTATCCCCGAGCACGAGGTTACTATCGAAAATAGAACGCTGCGTGTGGTGAGAGAATTGGAATTGGAAATAAGAGAATCAGATTTCCACTTCTACGTTATCTCCAACCCGGAAACTATCGGACTGAATCGGATAGGGGGGATAGCAGGAGTACGGTTGATCGAATACTTGTCCATCTTGCATGGATTTTCCATGCATTAATCCAAGGAAGACAGCCTCAAAAATAGATCGATATCCCCTTGCGCGGACGGAACGAACCTTCCCTCCCTGGCTATCGGACTTAGCCAGGGTGAGTCCCGACCGAATAGCTGCATTAAGAACCAATAAGGTCGCCGGTATTAACTATACCGTGAAGGAGTACTAACCTCCTAGGGGTCAATTCCAATATTACGATTCCCAACCCAGCTGCAAATGTGGATACAGCTGCAGCCATGGCCTCCGTGCTGGAGTGCATGACATTGCAACAGAGCACCTAACACATTCCGCAATTCGACGGAAAGACTCCCAAGCTCAAGGAATTCCTGCAAGACTTTGCAAATGGCGCAGTTTACATCACCGAGGCAAATGAACCTGGGTTCATTAAGATCATCCTCAGCAAGCTCAAGAGAATCGCCCGCGACAGCGTTAGGGACAAGCGCTTCAATAAGGTGAACGAATTAATCGCCCACCTGAAAAAACGGTTTGCCCCTACAAAGAAATACCAATGGTATTTCGAAAATATAGTAAATCTCCGTATGCGTCAGAACGAAGCGGTGAGGGACTATAATCTATGGGATAATAATAATGGGACCCGTAACGGACGTCGCGCTCGACGTGTTTATAAAGGGGCTCCCAGACGAGATTTCTACCTTCGTACATACCAGAACCTCCAAGTACCTCGTTGAGACCCTAGATCATGCCCTACATATCGAAGAGAGGCAAAAGCAACTGGAGAGAGCCAAGAATCACCTCTCTGCCAATCCCATCTCCCGAACAAGGGAGGATGCCCACGATCGACCGCGTTCACCGAGCCCCTAATCGAGGCAAATGGAGAGGAAGGACAAAAGGGAGACGCAAGATTCGAAATGAAATGGCTCAAGCGGAGACAAGGATCCGATAAATTATCCACCTCCCGCTCCTGCAAAATACCCGGCCCCCTACGTCCCTTACCCACTTCAATACTCTTATCACTATCCTCTTCCTTTCCCTCCTAACATCCCCTTCCCTTATTATAGCCCTCAGCATTTTTCCGCCTCCTCATTTCCACATTGGTATCCGACAGACAATAGAACCCGAGCCAACTCTCCATGGCAGAGGCATGGAAAATCAACGGATGATACAGCGCCTCCGAGGTCAAACTCGCCAGGACCGTCGCGCACATACTAGTGAGTGTTGCGCGTTGCGGTCTTTGAAAAATCGTGTAGAACTCGATGTTTTAACTTTAATTATCGTTAAAATCCAGTTTTGAAAGCGGAACAAAATAAAAGTTGCTGACAGACATGACAAATGTGAACAATTAAACACAAATTTTTTTTTTTTTTTTTTTTTGTTTCAAGATCAGGCTTCCGTAGCTTCTTCCACGGCGAATGTGGTCCATACCTTCCCGGAATCCAGATATATTCCTACCATCCAAATATTGTACGAAATATAATCATTTATTCAACTAATAACAAGAGACACTTGAACTTCACATTCGATGCTTCAATCGAACAACCGTTTTTGCATTATCATGGAGCGTCGATGCGCGCGCCGCACACGCTTATGTGTGCGCAGCGGCTGTATATGTTTTTCGCCCTAAAGTCTAAAGCGCCTGGGCGTGATTCGTTATTGTTTTGGACAGCGATGAGCGGCCCGCGCACGCACTAACTATTAATGCGTAGAATATGGCCAGTGACGCGCACGAACGACTCACTCATGTTTTGGTCATTGTTGCGTAGGCGCCACTGGCCATTGCGCGAAAGAGTAATGAACCGTGCGTACGCAGCGTTCGGTGGTGTTTCGCGATTTTTTTCCCATCACACATCGTGGGTATGGTGAGCCCACACTTGTAGTTATTTACAACAAGAAACTAACCTAGAAACACTACTCGAATCGGGTAGTGTCACGCCTACCCTGAAAGGGAAATGGCTTAATGGTATACATACATACACACCAACCATTGGTGTTTGAGTTTCTCCGTGCAAGTGGCCGTTCAAATAAAAAAACAATATGATGATTATAGGGCATTACAAGTCCCCTTACAACTCTCCCCTCTGGATCGTCCCTAAGAAACTCGACGGATCCGGCGAGAGAAAATGGAGAGTACTAATCGACTTCCGAGCTCTTAACAAGAAGGTCATAGGAGACGCATACCCTCTGCCTAATATTACGGACATCCTCGATCATTTCGGAGAGGCCCAGTATTTTTCTGTGCTCGATCTAGCCAGTGGTTTCCACCAAGTCGAAACCCACCCCGATGACAGGGTTAAAACGGCATTTTCCACGCCTCGAGGACACTTCGAATATCTGCGCATGCCCATGGGGATCAAAAACGCCCCTGCAACGTTCCATCGGCTAATCAAGTCTTCGTTTACCTGGATGACATTGTGGTACACTCCAAGGACTTAGAAGAACATGATTTGAAGATCAGAAGGTTGCTGTACCGACTCCGAGCAGCCAACCTGAAACTTGAACCCGACAAATGCGAGTTCCTACAAAAGGAAGTAGCATACCTTGGCCATATTATTGGCCATGAGGGGCTGAAACCAAGTCCCGCCAAAATAGAGGCAATAAAAAATTTTCCTCGCCCAAGAACCGTGCGTAACATCCGTCGATTCCTTGGGCTGTACGTTTATTATCGAAGGTTTATACAAGACTACGGGAAAATCGCCAAACCTCTGACCGACCTCCTTAAGAAGGATGTAAAATGGAAGTGGGGCACAGAGCAGGATGAAAGCTTTCACAAACTTTGTGATTCTCTCTGTAGCGAGCCTATTCTGCGGTATCCTAATTTCAGGAAAACCTTTAAGCTAACCACCGACGCCTCGAGCCACGCCGTCGGCGCCATATTGACTCAAAAAGAAGAAGGGCTAGACATGGCCGTTGCCTATTTTTCTAAGGCCATGAACAGCTGTCACGCAAGGTACCCCAAGGAAGAGCAGGAATGCTTGGCCATCGCCCTATCCCTGGAGCACTTCCGACCCTATTTGTACGGTCGAGAATTTATTCTCGCCTCTGACCACGAGCCAGTCCACTGGATGACCTATATCAATAATCCAGGGGCCAGGCTGATTTATTGGCAACATAAATTTCGAAATTACGAATACAAATTTGAATATAAGCAGGGAAAGCAGGGACCTGCAGGACCTGAGTGGAACTCAAGGACCTCGCACATCCACTCAGCCAATCAAAATCTCTACGGAAGGGACCCACTCACAAACAGACCCCCAAAGAATACTGTTCCTGACCCGAGCAAAAGAAGTCTGCAGCACCAGGGAAAGCGAAACCAGCGGTAGAAGAGACAGCGGCCTTTAAGCCTGCGAAAGGAAGGGAAACCGCCCCTCTTACGTCAATCGTCATTCCCTTCCCAGTCCCTAGGAAGCGAGGGAGTCCAAAGAAAATACCGGCTCCGGAAGGCGAATCCGACATGGCCAATGTGCTCTCAGAAGGAGCCCCATCACTTGAACTAGAAGAAAGCTCCATAGGCAAGCGACTGTTGAGAAGAAGAGAAGCAAGTAAATCGCCGGTCGCTAGAAGTGAATCCTCGACCGAGCCATCTTCGGATGACGAAGATTCTGATTCTTCGGACGCGCCTGTATCCCGAAAATCTCACAGCGTGTTACCCGACTTGGAACCTTCAGTCTTCATTAAAAGGGATGACTGGTTCGGCCCAAACAACCTCTTGAACGTTTCACAGCGCAGTCAAGGTCGCCAAACCAATAATGCAGCCGAGATCGAAGCAGCAACCGTAGCAGCCCAAAAGGCCCGCGAAGCCGATATCAAGAAACTCCGAATAAAAACCGACTCGAAGTTTCTAGTCCGTAGCGCAACTGAATGGATCCCTAAATGGGAAGCAAATGACTGGAAAACTTATGAAAATAAGCCAGTTAAGAACCGCTCCGAATTCGAGAAAATGAAAATCGCTCTGGAACCCTTAGAAGAGATTTCGGAACACATTCCTGGACATTAAGGAATCCTCGGTAACGAAATGGCTGATAAATTGGCCAGAGAAAGCATCGAGGGTCCAGCAACCACCGAAGTAATTGAGTCAATCCTTCCTCCGGAATCCATCACGATTCGAGTGCCCCCGACAACTGTGAGTAGTGAGGACGATGAGGACAGTGACGACACACCGGGCCGCCTGCTGTCATCCTCCAAGGCCATGCACATATGTCTCCGAAGGAGAACAGGATGAAGAATTACTCTGGGAATTAGAGATGCGTGACCGCGGCGGAGAATACGATGACGACATTTTTGCGGAAAGGGTGAAAAGCTTTTTGCAAAACTATGAGAAACAGGTTTCCCAAAGAGCTAGTGAGAACTCAGAACTCGAATTAACGCAACCCACTCCACCTGTAGCCACGGAAGCCTCCGCTAAAGAAACTCTTAGCCATGCTAGACAAAGCGAACAAAGCGAAGAAGAGGAACACATCCCAGGGTCCCCCAGCGTTGGAAGAAACCGAAAAATAGGAACCCTATCCTTTACCCCAGCACCTGCCATGGCGCCAGGCGCCAGATATACACCTTTCATCAATGCCCATATGGACCTAACCCTCAAGGAAGAAGGAAATTCGTTCAACAGAAGACCGGAGTTGAACCCACGAAAACTACAGGCAGGAAGGACACTCGAACCCTCACAGACGAACCGCTCCCCATTCTTCTCCTCCCTAATTGGTGTAGATCTACCGTACATCGACGATTTCCTAAATACCGAGACACTCCTCCAAAATCCCATTGAAGTAAGGTCTAAATCGGCTGACTTAAGCAAGAGCGAACTCAACACCTACCCCAATAGACGGAATCTCTGACCTACAGGCGGGATAACTACGCTCACTTGATTTCAGAGGATTGTGAACCAACGAATCCTATTGCGAAACTCCGCATGGCTACCGAGCGTCTTGATATTCAAGACCTATGGGAACGCAGGCCCAAGAAGGGACAGGTCGTGGTTACTCCCCACGGTCGACATTACATCTACTCTGTCACAGTAAAAAAGCGACACGTAGATAATATCGACTGGAAGGACGTAACCATAGGGCTAACCCACCTTCGTACCGCTTTAGAACGGGGCAACCAAACATCTTGTCGAATGGCCAATTCCGGAGGCGCCCTAGGGTCGTTGCCCCAGAACAAAATCGCGGAATTACTGACGGCCGTTTTTCAAGATAGCGAGATCGCTATTACTCTCTGTCACGGGAAGCTAGAAGTGCCTCCCCCTAAATTAAGGCAAAAGATCATAGCTGAATACCACGGTAGTTTAATCGGTGGTCACAAGGGTGTGACTAAGACATACCGCCGCATCAGAGAGAGATATTCCTGGCCTGGTTTACGAGACCAAATTAGTAGTTTTATCCGCAGTTGTCGAAGCTGCTTAGAGCAAAAACTAGTTCGAGCTAGGACTCGGGAACCCATGCTCATAACCGACCCCCCAGCTGAACCCTTCGAAAAAGTGTCCCTCGACACAGTGGGAAAATTGCCTACTACACCGAATGGGAACCGTCACATCCTGAGAATGCAGGACAACTTCAGTAAATACTGCATAGCTGTTCCCATACCTGACCTCAAGACTACCACTGTAGCCCATGTAGTGGCCACTTCCCTGTTCTCCCAGTATGGCGCCCCTCGAAGTATCCTGACCGATAGGGGCGGAAGCTTTGTGAGGAAGCTCATGAAACACCTTGAGAGGTTGTTCCAGGTAAAACCACTTACCACCTCCGGCTACCGACCTCAAACCAACGGGGCCCTTAAAAGAAGTCACATAGTGCTGACAGATTATATTAAGCAATACGCTGACGATTATGATTATTGGGACCGATTGCTCCCTTTCGCCATGTTCGCTTATAATACGTCCGTGCACGAAGCGACTAATTTCACGCCCTACGAATTGATTTTTGGTCGAGTGGCAAGGACGCCGAGCTCCTTCCCCCAAGGCGAAGAACTCGAGACCTACGGCTCCTAACTGCGCGACCTGATAGTGAGGATATCAGAAATCTAAAAACTTTCGGCCGCAAATTTAATTAAGGCAAAAACGGCTTCTAAGGAAAAATATGACCGCAAGGCCCAGGACTTGAACGGAAAGATAGGGGACCAAGCCTACGTCACCAAGGACGTTAGGGACGGTTAATTCGATAGTAGGGCCACAGGCCCTTACACGATAGTCGGATTCACCGATAATAACAACGCGATCCTCGAAACTGAAACCGGCGACCGATTCGCAAAACACAAAGATAAAGTTAGGATCGTCCGCTGCTAAACTCGGAGGAACCCTAAGGAAGAATCTAAAGACAGAATATGCCCTTTCTAAAAAGTTTTTGTATTCTCTCCTATGACCAACTATCGAAGGCAAAAATCATTAAGGCGTTTGGCCGCATATTGTAATCTCTTTAGTAATTGGGGCCCTATCCTGCCTTGGACTTCCTTCCTTTTCCGAAGAGAAAATCTAATTCGTGTTTCTTTTAGGTAAAAGATGATGAACCTATGGTCAATAATCCTCCTGGTTTCCTTTACCATCTTGGAAGGCTCGGACCCCACTACTGATAGGAGCACTCCTTTAAGGACCAGTACAGGAGTTTACTACGAGCATCTGGGACCAATGAAACGAGTGGCTGGAACTTGGAGGGTCACTGTGTTCCTGGACTTGCAGAAGATCCAAGGACCCCTAGATTCTTACCAACAGCGATTCCAAAATTTATCCGATCTGTGTCTACCTGGATTCGGAATATTATGTCTACAGACGATCACCGACTACGGTCTCGACCCTAAGTTCCTGATAGCCGAAGGCCTGAAGAAGAAAGTATCTAGGCATGCCGCAGAGATGAAGCAGCGCACCAATAAGGCAGCGCTTTTTAGCCTACCGATGGGAATGAGAAGCCGACGAGCACAACCACTACTATGAATCCTAGGAGGCCTCATTGGACCCGTAGCGGGCCTAATGACCTACAGTGACGGAGAAACCCTCGAAGCAGGGATCGCCGAACTGAACCAGGCTCAAACCAATTTGTCTCACCTGGTGGGTAAACAGACTCACATAGTGAGGGCTCAGTTAGAAGGAATTCACGAGCTTTCGAGAACCAATAAGGAGAGACTTATCCTACATGAAAGACAACGGACCCAGGACAATTTTAGGTTAGAAAATCTTACGCGAGCAGTTGCATCCTGGAAGTCATTCACACGTCCCACCAAGGCAAGATGCATCTCTCACTCCTGACGTGCGAACAACTGGAGCCAGTCTACCGAGATATCCAGGATCATTATCCCAGGCTTGAATTCCCTACCCCAGGACCTCAGGTGGTCTTCGACGAACTAGCTAACATAGTTACCATCACAACTATATATAAAAAGGAAATCGTGAGCATACTAGTGGACATTCCACTATTGGAATCAGAATTGGTCCCTATTGACTCTTTGAGTGGCTGGCTCTACTCCCTAGCTGAGCCCTTGTCCACCGAGCTGCGTTGCCCCAACCAAACAAAGTCTCTACTCACCTTAAAAGGAATTGGACCAATACAGATCGCACCTGCTTGCCATCTCAAGGCGCATGATCAAACAGTTTTCGGAACAGCCAGCGAAACCGGAACAACGGAGATCATCTACGAGCCGCTTCTCCACCTCAATCTGGCTGACCTATCGCCAATTTTAAGGGAACATGGGAACTTCACCACGAAAGATGAAAAGGAGAAACAGCACATGGTGGACGATTCCGTGAATGATGAAGCCTTCCTTGCCAACGAGGTGTCTCTGGATGACTTGGAAAAACAAATTAATGAGATGAATCTACAACACCGAGTTAAGGCCCAACATTTAACGCTGATTCAAGGTTGTTACATGGGACTAGCCCTACTCGCCATAAGCCTCTAGTGCTACTGCTGCTACCCTCTTGCCAAATTTGGCATTACCAGAGTATGTCATGAGAAGGACCCGAAGGACTCCAACTACGACCAGATCGATTCCGAAGCGAAGAGGCCCTCGGAAAACACTGACGAAGCCCGTATCGAGATCGAGCTACCTCTGACCAATCAAGAATCTTCAACAAGCACGAGCAGTTGCGCCTGTAAGGAAACGCCTGCAGTATCACCAAGGACTGCGACGCAGCCCCCGGCGCACGCCAGTTCGACTACATCAAGGCCAATGATTCAGCTCCCCACGCAAATGCTACAACCATTCTGAAATTAAGCAACGTATACTGTCTGTATGTGTATGTGCATGAATGGATAAAATAAGTCATTTGCGTTTCCATGAGTATAGTTTGGAAATGTGAAGGAAGAAATCGGGCTCCCCTCACTCGCAAGTTACCCTAAATTTCGGGGACGAAATAATCAAATTCCGGTGTGGTTTGTTACGAGCGAATTTCCAAATTTTTATCAGAATAATTAATGTGGCTCGAAATATTATTTCAATCCACATTGATTCAAACCTCTATATGAGTTTCAAGGGACTCTGCTCGCTCGTAACCTGAGAGCTTACTGTCAGCATGCTTACGCAGCATTCCAAGCTCCCGGGGACTAACAGCGAGCCAACTTGCGGATGAGGAGAGCAATTACTCGAGCGAATAATTTTAATCAAGTATTAAAATTATTCTCTGATGAAAATATGTTTTTTTTTTAGGTATCTAAATTTTGTTTCCTTTCCCCCAAACCACTCAATGACATGAGGGTGGATTGCGGAAGGGAAGTTTATGAATGTATGTATGGAATGAGTAGTGTGTACCTAGGCCTAGGTAAAAGAGCAAATGAAAATGATTACGACACACTGTACCTAAAATATAAGATAAAAATAAAATAGAATTAAGGGAAAGGAAAATTAATTGTAAGGCATCAGCGCCTAAATTAGAAACATGTAAGAGAACTTAAAAGGAACGAAGGTGTAGTTTCACTTGTTATGCTGGGCAGTCACACACCCATGCGCGAGGCACTCATTCCATCTCTGTCTCTTGGACGCTCCAAACATCGCCGTCTCATTCCTTGCATGTGGCTACGCTGCCGCGACGATTGCAAGCCTCCGCGCTCTACACGTTGTCATCGCCTCCTTCCTCCCTATATTCTTAACATAAGCGCGCCTCCTTCTTATAGCCACACCATACATTGTGACTATAGTAGTTCAATGCACCTCGACTCTCTTTTCCTCTCTTACTCTTTCCTCGCTATCCCCCCCATAGGCCGCTTTCACTCCGGAAGTCACTTCTGGACTTAGTTTTCCTTTCTCTATCCGACGAGCGGTAGTTTTAGTGCAACGACAAGTGGTAGTTTTTAGTGAACACGAATTGGTGAGCTGTATCGTTCTTTCTTTTTTTCTATGTTACTTTTCTTTTCCTCTACCTGTCGACACATTATACCCATTGTAAAATGTGCCTCGTCATTTGAATCTCGCTATTGTTTGTAATGTTCCCTATTTCTCTACTATAGTAAGGACGAGTCTCTTGCCCTTCTTTCAGTTTTGGGGAAGCCTGCCCCCAACGTACCAGTACTAGACAGCTTTTGTTTGCAGGGTCCTTTTTCTTTATGGATTCGAGAATAAATTTTATTTAGTTCGTACGTAACAGTGTAGGAAGCAAAAACTTCTAGAGACTCTAAAGTGATAATTTTTTTTCATTTTGAATTAATAAAAAATTGTCGGCCCTGCCATGTGCAAAAATTTCGTGGCAGTCTTGAATCATATGCTAAAGCCAGTACAGTTTTTCTCAACCCTGCCTATTCACGCAATGCTAGTCTGGCGCTACACTGGCTTGTTTCACTAGTTTCTAGATAGAATCACGGTTTGGGCTAAAACAAAAATTACAGAAGTGAATTTAGAAGATAATAACTTTGGAATAAAATATTTAGGATATTAGAATACATAATTGCATTAATGCTAAAGTAATAATGAAATGTACACTGTGACATATTTGAGATAATAAACCATAATTATTGAAGGTGATTGATATCTTAATATACGAACTATATTCTGAACAACAATTTTTTTTAAAGAATGTTTTAAAACATTTTCTTTCAATTAAATCATATGGTGAAGTTATAATAAATTCCAGAAAATCAAATTTTGACATTAATGATTTATTTTAATTATTTATTGATTGCGTAAATGTTAATTAAGCCTGATTTATTAATTATTTAAAAGAGTAATCAATAATTATTTCGTAACCTAATCGCAAGTATAATCATACAAACTTTATCATTTTCAATTATTTATTCACGCATCAAGCACTTTCAACATTTAAAAGTTGTTCATGTTTTATTGAAATAAATATGACGATTAATGAATTGTAATTCATATCCGACAAAAATGAAAAAAATTTCAACTTTTAGATGGCTGAGTGTATTAAGGCGACGGGACAAAGTTATAGCAACATAATGTGAAGTTACATCAAAATTTCGACACCCGGCATATGTACGAGATTTGCGGAAACTCATTTTTTCATTTTTTTGTGTACAAAAACTTTGTTTTTATTTTTAATTAACTGCAAAATCTATATATTAGACTTTAAGGGCATGCTCTTCGGTGATCACGTGACCAAACCAATCCTTGGTTATGAAATTTTTTTTGGTGTTCACCATGTCCAAACGCAATGATATATCGCTCTCAAAATTTGGAATATAGGAAATGAGACAATAAATTGCGTTTGTATATTTAGTTTCAGTAATAGTTTTGAAAAAAATTATCCATGTAAAACATAATGTATAAAATTTCATAACCGAGCTTGGTCATGTGATCTCTACTTTACCGACGTTGAAAGTTTCTTTTTTTCTCCGCTAGAAATTGCTAAAAATGCTCCAAAAATAATGACAGGGTTACGTGTGTGCAGATACCTATTTTCTGATTTACAACGAATGTGCAAATGTTATTGTTTATATTGATTTTTTAAAATTTTTAGACGATTTAGTCCAAAATTTGTGTCATTTATCAACATACGTGAATCAGAAAATCTGAAATGCATCAAACCAAACATTAACTGCAAAGTGCTACAACTCGAGTGGTAATATCCTATTTTATCAATTTATAAATGAAATTTCTTTGAAATTAAAAACATAATGATGCATGCGAACGTTCTTTAGTGCTTTTTATTTAATCGTTCAAATTCTAAACACGATATGTCAATCCGTGTGGACGTAGTAAGCACCAAACAAAATTAAAATAATTTTCCACATTTATTTTTTACATGGATAATTTTTTGCAAAATTATTACTGAAACTAAATATACAAACGCAATTTATTGTCTCATTTCCTATATTCCAAATTTTGAGAGCGATATATCATTGCGTTTGGACATGGTGAACACCAAAAAAAATTTCATAACCAAGGACTGGTTTGGTCGCGTGGTCACCGAAGAGCATGCCCTTAATATAATAAAAAATAATAATATTATTTAATTATTAATTATTTTTTATCAAAATAGACAGTCTGTCTAGAAACTAGTCGATCCGAGCGTTACATCCCAGTCTAGCAACTGGACAGTCAGCCTGTAGCGCCAGCGTCGACTCAAGACGGACTGGACAGAAGCAGTACAGCGCCACGAAATTTTTCCACACGGGCTAGAACTTTAGAATTTTACAAACTTATTTTCCTTATAATTTTAAGTAATTCAATTATTTAGAGACTTTAAAATAAGAAATAGGTATTTGAAAATTTTTCCGTTTGAATGTCACAAAAAATAAATTTCTTTTAAAAAGATTTTAAAAAGTTTAAGTTTCTCAGCAACCTGATACTTGTTTCAAACACCAATAAGTTTCTGAAACTCAATCCTTTTTCGATGTTCCATTTAAGGATAAATGATAATTTTGCTATTCTTGTCAACATTTCCTGTAAACGAGATCTAACTATATTCTTGACATCATTTGGAATGAAATCAATAGTTCTATTTCTAAAATGTCACGACCTGTACAACATAAGACATTAATGACTCTAGATTGGAACAATAAGTCAAGAATTAAAATCGCTATAAAAGACATTTTATATATTTCCCCAGTATTATCCCCTTTTCTCTATTTTTGAAATTTAAATTTTCAGAATCAAATCTTAAATGATGTTTTATTACACATTCATTCACATTGTGTACCTAATTCACTTCAAAATATTTAGTTGCGGACCATATTATTCATCATTTATAATTGTATTATTACCATTTGAGACATTAAAAAGACTTTAATGAGTGTTAAGTCATGGAAACACGCACACAGAAAAAAATTTGTTTTAGGATAAAGGATTGGGATGAATTGTACCACAAAAAAATAATGCAAGCGCAAAAATAAAATGTTCAAAAGAAAATGAAATTTTTTCCTGAAAGAACAAGATTTTACTGCTTTTTGACTTTGGATTTCAAAACATGTTAACCAAGAAGTGTAAAATCAAATCCTAAAATTAATTTTCAATTATCGGAAAAGTGTCAAATTTGACCAAAACTGCCCGTGTAAACGCACTTACGAACAGAAACGGTCAATTTTAATATAAAATTTAAAAAAAGTATACTGTTTCTGGATTTTTGACTTGAAAACATATTGCCCAAGGGTTGTTAAAAAAAATTGAATTTAACTTTTGATGTCCGGAAAACTTTCAAATTTGACTGAAACTGCCCGTGTAAACGCTCTTATGGACATAGATGGTAAATTTTAATATCAAATGAAAAAAGTGAACCATGATTAGATTTTAGATTTGAAAACATATTACCCACTCTCACTTTTCCGGACATCGAAAATTTAATTTTAAGTTTTCTTTCACAAACCTTGGGCAATATGTTTTTAAATCTGAAGTTCAAAAACAGAAGACTTTTTTGATTTTATATCAAAATTGACAGTCTATGTTCGTAAGAGCAGTTTTGGGCAGTTTTGGTCTTTGAAACTATTTCGGACGTCGAAAATTTAATTTAAATGTTTCTTTTAAAACCCTTGGGTAATATTTTTTCGAATCTGAAGTCTAAAAACGATACACTTTTTTGGTTTTGTATTAAAAGTGACAGTCACTTTTTCGGTAATCAAACATTAGTTTTGAAATTTTCTTTAACACCTCTGGGATAATATGTTTTGAAATCCGAAGTCAAAAAGCGGTAAAATTATGTTTTTTTTTGGGAGAAAATTTTTATTATCTTGAAACAAAAATTTTTCGCTTGCATTCTTGTTATGGTGTACAATTCGCATCAAAGAGTATGAAAATTTTTTTTAAACATAATTCTCTGTTGTTATACAAATTGAGAATTAAAAAAAAATTGTCTTTGTTGGACGTCTGAAACTTCAGTCAAATGGATAAAGGTTTTTTTTTAAGACTAAAAAGTCTTAAATATAATTTCAAGCTATAAGCTGTAACAAAATATTTTTTCCCTGTGCAATTATTCACAGTAGAAAAAAATACTTAAACTTGTTACAGCTTAAAATTGGTTTGAATTCAATTTAGTGAAATTTGTCTGGATTTAAGCAAAATTTGTCTAAATTTCAAAACTCAGGATCTGAATTTCAGAATTGTATCTTAAATTCAGCCAAATTTTATTTCAAATCAGATCAATTCAGTTAAATCATTTTAATTCGTATTGCAAAAGTTTAAATTCTGACGACCCTAAAATTAAAAAAAAATAAAATAAATTACATTCTTGGTGAAAATTTAAATAACAATAAGAAGAAATTAAAAAATGTATGAGCCAGCATAGTGAGCATATCGTTTGAAAAATCCAGTCACATAACTGAAAGTACTCTTTCAAATTAAAATCAAGCACAATAATGGAAAAAATAATGCTACTGAAACTGATTCACCTTTGACTTTTTCTGCTTCTAAAATACTACTAGGGCATATATTTGTATGCATATAGCCCGAAAATTTGCTCGAATCTAGAAAAAAATAAGTGCGTTTTTTTAAAATGATATTTAGATGTTCCGCAAGTCCCATGAAGCATAACACGTATTTCCCATAAGAAAAAAAGACTTTTTTTTACATTTTATTCACAATCGTCAATATCAGGTGAATCGAGTTGCTACACAACATTTCTTTCCACAATTCGCTATGGAATACAAATTAATCATTATTTTTCAAATATCAGCTCCATAAGTCCTTTTTATAGGGTCCCAAAAAACCCCATGAGTGAAAAATTGGGTTTTGCGAGTTTTTGGCGCTAGTTATGGTTTTTTTTCCGTTTTTTAAAATACAAATTGTTTCTAATACATAAAATAGTATTTTTCACTGATGAATAGATGTTTACATAAATTGTTAAAACAAATAATTATTGTTTATATCTTTCTTCTCCTATACTAATGCTAGATGGTTTCGGCTAATTGTTTAAGCGAATTATTATTGTTTATAACTATCTTCTCCTGTAGTAATGCTAGATAATTGTGGTTTTTCTGAAATCTTTAACTTTTTGTTCATTTCTTTCTTAGTGATATAATAATTAGGGAAAGTTAATAAACATAATTGGTTAAACAAATTATTGTGGTTTGTAACTATATTCTCTTAAAGTAGTGCTAGAAAACTGCAGGTTTGTCTTAAACTTTCAGTTTTCCTTTAACTTTTTAGTTAGATACAAATAATGAATAGAAAAATTAAAGAATATTTCAAATATCTGTTTTATTTCAGAAAAATATATTCATAAAATAGAGAGAGATTGTTTAAAAAATTATTCTCTCTATTGTTTATTGATTATTTGTACATAAACTTAAAAATCAATGCTAAGTTAAAAATTTCAGAAAAAACGTAACTTTCTAGCATTTTTTAAATATAATATTATCGAAAATAATAATTAAAACAATTTTAAACAATTTTCACACAAATAAGTTGAAACAATTATTTTTGTTAACTTGAATTAATTATTATCTCACTCTAAGTGAAAAGTTGACAAAAAGTAGAAAATTTCAGAAAAGCCGCAACTATCTAGCATTACTATAGGAGAAGATAAATATAAAAAATAATAATTTGTTTAAACAATTATGTTTCTTAAATTGCGTTAATTTTTACCTTCCCAGTGAGCACGAAATTTAAGAACGTAATTGGAACGTCCTAAAAACGTTTCTTGGACGTACAATTAAAAGGACGTTACTGAAACGTTTCAAAAACTGTCCTAAGTCAGACCAAATAATGTTCTGAAAACGTTTCATGATCCAAATACGTCCTTAAAACGTCTCTGGAATATTATATATTTAGGGAACGTTATTTGGACTGACTTAGGACGTTTTTAGGCCGTTCTAATGATGTTCTTTAACGTTTGTGCTAACTGGGTGGCTCTAAGTGAAAAGTTGACAAAAAGTTAAAAATTTCAGAAAAAACCGCAACTATCTACCATTTTCCAGAGAGAATATTATTAAAAATAATAATAGATTGTTTAAAGAATTAGTTTTGTTAACTTAAATTAATTATTACCACACTATAATTGAAAAGTGGAACATTTTAGAAAAAACTGCAACTTTCTAGCATTATTCTGAGAGAATATTATTATGAATAATAATAAATTATTTAAGCAATTATTTTTGTTTAGTTTAATTAATTATTGTCTTGCTCTAACTAAAAAGTTGGAAGCAAGTTGAAAAATTCAGATAAACCCGCAACTTTCTAACTCTATTCTAAGAGAAAATTGCTAAAAACAATAATACGTTTTTAGTAAATGTATGTAAACATCTAATTATAAAAAACGGCTTTTTTTATGTATTAGAAACAATTTTTATTTAAAAATCCGCAAGAAAATCATAATTAGCGCCAGAAACACGCAAAACCCAATTTTTCACTTATGGGTTTTTTTGGGACCCTATAAAACGGACTTATGGGGGTGACATGTAAAAAGTAATTATTCATTTGTATTATTTAGTGAAATGTTGATTTTCAACTCGATTTACCTAAAATTGACGATTTTGAATATAATTGACAAAAACGTCTTTTTACATTCTCGTCATAATGAGAAGGTATTGGTTTAATGTGAAAAATGACTTTCGCGGATTCCGTCAAATGTCGACGTTTTGAGGCCCCCTGAGTTAGCAAAAATAGTTTTTACATCGGTGTCTGTCTGTCGTTGTCATCGTTGTCGTCGTTGTAGTCTCTAAACACGATAACATTTGAAGAAATTATCCGATTGGATTACCCCTTGGCAAAATTTATAAGAGTGTGAAAAGTGAAATGGTTCAGTATAAAATAAATATTTCATATCTACGAATAACACTTAAAATCGGGCGAAATAGAAAATAACTACGCTACTGAGTGACTTCAGAATTTCTGGGCGAAAGAGTTATATAGGCCAGCGTTTCCCAAACTTTTTTCGCACTTTTTAGGGAGGGGCAAGGCCGCCACCCTAGAATTTTTCACAATACTAGAACCCAAGGGGGATACTTGACTGCCGGTCATGCGGGCGTTTGCACGCGTCGTGCGACCTTTCCATTGTAACGATTAGAACCGGTTGAGAAAAATTAAACTTTGGTGAAATGTTAATAACTTAAACTTTAAATAGCTGAATCAATTTCCTGATATAATTTTAAGAAAATTAAAAAAAAGTAGATGAAAATCGGTTAATATCTTCAATCCCAGTTGAGAGTTCTTGTAATTCTGCATACTCTTAAAGATTTACTTTATTACTGGAAATATTAACCGATTTTCATGAACTTTTTTTCCATTTTCTTGAAATTATATCGGGAAATTGTTTCAGCTAATTAAAATTTAATTGAGTCATGCTTTCATAATGTTAGTTATTGTAACAGGACTTTATCTCATAAAAATGAAAGGGCCGTCACAGCAGGCACCCCAAAGTAGCGGCCGCCTGAGAGAGGGGGGGAGGCTGCTGAGCGGCCGGGCCCAGGGTGGCATCCCCCTACGGCGGCTGCCCGGCCCGGGGTGGCTCCCCCCGACCGCGGTCGGGGCCGTGACCGTCGGCAGTAGTTTGGGAAGCGCTGATATAGGCCATATGTACTGATATACGAAACAGGTGCGGTTGCGTGCGCAACCTATATGAAAAGTGGGGATGCGAGGACCTGCGACGACGGGACTGGATCATGGACGGGACCACCGTGATTACCAAGGATCACTCGAATCGCCAGTCCAAGTCTGCGCTCAATGGTTCAAGGGAACACTGCGTTGGGCGTTTGACTCTCGGGATCATATGAGTTGTTCTCTAGAAAAACAGCTTAAGTCGAAAAATGTCGTTTTTCGATACTTGCATTTTTAAGTATATACAGTGTTTGATAAGTGGCTACTTTTATTTTCGCGTACTTTAGATGTTTCGCTTAAAAGTTATAGTATCCAATAATTAATTGCGACCGGTCGGAAAAAATTAAACATTACGTATTAATATTTATCAGCGTATTAATAAATAATACTTAAGCCGTTTTAACGGAGAAGGACTGAAAAAGTCTTCAAAAAGATGCGTAACGTAGGATAAAGTGATAGTATTGCAATAATTTTATTTGAAACTCATTATACATTATTACAATTACATTTATTTCAATATCCAATATCCATTGGTTTAAAATGCTTGAAACTTCACATACACATAATAGAGCCGCGCAGCAATGTAATAATTCATAAATTTTAGAAACGACCTAAATCGACTTAAGCCGTTTTTCTAGAGAGCGGCTCATATAAGATCAAGGAATTTCGTTGCTAAATGAAAGGAGTCGCTATTAAGTTTCAGGTATGCCTTATAAGGAGGACTGAGGACAAATAGGAACTTCTTTTCAGGTTTTCATATGTGAATCCTTATAAATCATTACTAAATTAAACTTTTAAGAACCTGCCCCGCTCAGGACCTGTCAAAAATAGAATCGTTTAGAGTTATGCTGGAGATCAGTAAGATCTTTCATTCTTTTTCTACCCACTATTAAGTGGGAGCTCAAGAATGCCAACATGGTTGCTCTAAAATGATTATATTCAAATCGACAATACAGAGTTTGAGGGTCAATTAATATAATCTATAAATGGTGATGTGTTTGACGATCCAATTCAATTTCTCATTCGTCTTTCAACCCATTATCCATACGGGAGCTCAACTAAGGAGAATTGTGGAATTACAAAGCAATTGAAATCAAACGCCAATAAAAAAAGTTATGGTTGAATGATTATTAAAATAAACAAAATATAAACAAGTAGGAAAATGAGAAAATATTTTGGAGGACAGATATTGCACATAATCTGCACGGAATAGCGTCTCATTTAATTAGACTCACTAACAACTTTATTCTCAGTCTTCTCACGTGAGGGAAAATCAGTAGGGAACGAACTCGACATGCGCGTAATCGTGAGCCTCGAATTAATTAATTGATTCTCAAAACAAAAATAATATATGCGCAGGAATAATTTGATCAGAAAAAGGCCTATTCAGACGTAATAACTGGCTCCAATTCTCAAAGTTGGAAACCGCAAAACTGCGAAAACGTACGCAATTTGTTCCTCGCCTCTGTGGTCCTGCATCCATGACACGAATCATAAAACTTTGAAATAATATTGCAGAAATGAGAACATTTCAATTAAGGGCTATCTTGGACCCAGAGCTTGAGGATAATTACATTCCAAGGGAGTTCTTGGTTGAGAATCATTTTAAAATTCAAGGGCTTAAAGTGGAAAAGAGTGAAATTTCCTTTTGCGTAAATTGGGAACCTCAAATCAAAGATATAGTTTGTTTCAAAATTCTTGTTGTTAATAATTTAATTCGTTCCTGGTTTATCGTCCTCTCATGATTGACACCGACGTGCATACTCGGGGCCAATTTCTTGAACAGGACACAGTAAAATGTCTAGCAATCCGTTTTCTCGTAAACTATATTCACGAGAGGGAAAACTCGATACAGTTAAATCTAGCAGTAAAAATAGAAAAATTAACTATGAAAATTGTCCTCAAGGTTTCTGGCGTCAAAAGAATTAAGTTGATGCTCATTATTAATTAATTTGTAAATTGATGCTCATATGTATATAAAGAATAACGTTAAAGGACGAGTTCGTCAGCCAGCTATTTTGGACGAAATTTCAAAAAGTTAGAGCATTTTAAAAATTTTTGTTACCATTTTTTTCAAAATTTGAAATTTTTATTTACGGCTCTCCGTAGCACATGGACATTCGAAATATTTATCGTCGTGACTTTTTTCGATAAAAGGAAAATTGTCATAGTTATAGCGTTTTCAAAATTCAAAATAAAAAACGAAAATTAACGTTTTTGAGTCCAACAACGCATGATTCGAAAAAAAGTCAGGACAAGAAAAATGTTTCTCTTTGCACGCCCTACAAGATCATCCTAACGACTTTTTGAATTTTCTTCAAAAATCGAAAATTCACATTTTTATTGCACAAAAAATAATGAAAAATCAAAAATTTACTTTTAAGGTTAAACTATGCAAGATACGACAAATGATAATTCAATAAAGTTTGTGCGTAAAAAAAAGATCTACAAATTTGTTGTTTGTAACTTTTTGATAGGATGTCTAGTTTTTGTTTTATTCGTAAAAAAGAATATTAACAGTGAAGAAATCAGCCCGGTAAGTGGGCACATTCTCATCAAAACTTTGCTTATTTACAGAAACGAGCATGGAGCGCGAGGTTTACATGATTTACAAACCAAATATCGAGCGCGAGTATCTTCATGAGAATGTGTTCCTTAAGGTCGATGGAACCTTAAGTAAATTAGTTCTTTTTATGTAAAACGTACATAATTAAACCAAAAGCAGATCATAACGATGAAGCTTACTAAGAGAGTATGAGGAACCGAGCTTAAAGCGTCAGGCAAATGTGTCTGAGCACGTAGCGCAAGGTGAATACTTTATCGAGCGCGAAGCGCGAGATCCAACAGGTGCGCGCCCTAGGCGCGTTCTGGTAAAAATGTACATCGTAGCGAACGTCTTCAATAAATTGAACAAAACACATGCTATCTGCGTGGCTCCAGCGTCCTTCAATCCCACGTATTTGGCAATGCCTATGACCACGCCGCACATAGCGGGCTAAAAAGTGAAGAAGTCCATGACAAATTCGTAGAACTTTTAAAAGGAATAATCTGTAAGGATGAATGTTTTTAAGATTTACAGGTGCTTAACAAGAGAATAAAGGAAAAATATGGAGAAGCTTTAAAAAAATACCTTTAACCTTGGAAATCTAGGTTAAATTTGACATTTTTTGACAACAATTTGTTTTATAGAATAACATGGACGCTCACATATTATATCTAATAAGCGAATTTATTTTAATATATTTTGCTATACCGAATTCAAATCCGGGCTTGAATTAGTCTAGGGCTCCTTGTTTCTGAGAAAAATACAATAGAATAATCTATTTTAAACCTTCATGGCACAAATGACTTCCACCTAAGTAAATTAGACTATTCGTCGTATTTAAAGTGTTTCGAAGTCGCTGAATAAGAATCCAAAGACAAAAAAAACTGAAAATTACTGTACGGGGGGTTTTCAGGGTGCTGGTTTCGTATCCGAAGTCAAAATGTTAAAATTCGAAATAGAGGATCCAATATGGCGGAACAACATTGTAAGAATATACATATAAAAAAATGTTGAATGCTGTCGATCTTCTGGTATTTTGTTAAAAGCTCATTTATTGAACTAATCGAAATGTTTAAGATGGAATATATACACGTTTCGCTTGTTGTGATTATCAAGCTTCATCAGTATATCACAATTCACAAAGTTTCTGTACCCATGGTATATAATTATACAAATTTTTGTCAAAAAATATCAAATTTAACCAAGATTTTCAAGGCCAATAATATTTTTTTAAAGCTTCTCCATATTTTTTCTCTATCCTGTAATTATTCATCTGTAAATCCCAACATTATTCATCCATTTAGGTAATTCCCATAGAAAGTTCTATGATTTTGTCTGGGACTTTTTCACTTTAGCCCACTGTGCGCCGCAACGCGATGATAGTGAGCTTCTTTATCCGGACAGCGCTCTTTTAGATTTTCATAAAAGAAAACTGCCGACACGAAAATATCTTTTTTCCTCTTCCGATAGTGACGTACTATATATTCCGTTGGAAAGCTCGCCCGAGATATTCTGATCTCAACATATTTTCAGGTAGAATTTTATGCGATAATAACGAATTTTAAATGATCAAATCGATATCTTGATTGCTTTTCAAGCTATTTACTTTTCCATTAAATTAAATAATTTACTTTCATTTTAACTGATTAATGAACATTATTATTGGGGATACTGATAGTATTTTTGTCTTTTTACATTCTCATTCGAATGAGAAGGTATTGGTTTTATGTAAAATTTGACATAGTCGGTTTTCATCAAATCTCCACGTTTTGAGACCCCCTGAGCCAGAAAAAAACGGTTTTTACCAAGGTGTCTGTCTGTCTGTAGTCTGTCTGTCTGTCTGTCTGTAGCCACGATAACTTTCGAAAAAATGATCAGATTTGATTGAGCTTTGGCACACTTTTTTATGGCCGAAAAATAGAGAACGAGTTCGTTAACCAGCTATTTTGGATGAAAATCCAAAAAGTGAGCACATTTTGAAAATTTTTGAGACCACTTTTTTGGAAGATTTGAAAATTCTATGTACCGTTATTAGTAGTACGCAAAATGACGAACAAAATATTCTTATGACTTTTTGTGATAAAAAAAAATTACTGGAGTTATAGCATTTTCAAAATTCCAAAAAACAAACGAAAATGAACATTTTAAGCCGAAAAACGCACGATATGAAAAAAAGTCAAGAGGAGAAAAACGTTGATTCCTGAACAACCTATAATATTTTCATAACAACTTTTTGAATTTTCTGAAAAATAAAAAATTCCAATTTTGATCGCACAAAAAATTAATGAAAAATGAAAAAAGCCATTTTGCTGTAAAAGTATGCAAGATACTAGAAAAGATTATCTTACAAAAATTGTGCACCTAAAAAAGATCTACAAATTTCTTATTATTCATTTTTTGATATGACGCGCAGTTTTTGTTTTATTCGTAAAAAACAGCATTGAAAATAGAAAAATCAAATTTTCAGACGAATATTACCAGCTACGAAAAAATGACCGAAACAAAATTTATTCATCCAAGGAAGAGGTACAAATTTATTGTGACTCATGTTTCGATAGGATGCGTGGTTTCTGTTTTATTCGTGAAAATAACATTGACAGTAAAAAAAATCAAATTTTTGAAAAAACAATGCAAGGTACGAAAACATATAAATGAACAAAAATTGTCCATTCAAAAAAGACTTACACACCCGTAATCAATTTTTGTGGTAAGAATATATTCAAAATGAAAAGATCAACTTTTTTGATAAACGGCACAAGCTAAAATAAAATGTTAACTAATAAAATTTGTCGCCTGAATTATACCATTACTTTTCATTTGAAATCAAATACAAATTTAGTAATTTGTATATGAAGAACATATAATACGAAGCACAAAGTGCGCGCTCAGTGTATTTACCAAATCGCACGCCATAAGTGCGCTCAAACTTTTTTGTTTCTATCATACGGTTCAAATGATTTTCAAATCAAATATCGAGCGCGAAGCGCGAGTGTCTGGATCAGAATGTGTTCCTTAAGGTCGATAGAACCTTGAGTAAATAAAGTTCCTTTTAAGTCTAAAATAAAAACAAATTTAACAATCACTTAATATGTAGAGGTTTTGATAATTTTATAATATTTGCAAAAAACTTTTCTTTTCATCGAAGTCGAACACGAAGTTCAAAAATCTAGAGGAGCCTAGCGTAAAGCGCGATGCAAATACGCCCGAGCGCGTAACGCGAGGTGAATACATAATCGAGCGCGAAGCGCGAGATAAATATATATTGGAGCGCGAAGCGCGAGATCCAACAGTCGCGCGCCCTAGGCGCGCTCGAACTTGCGAGCGAAGCGAGCCGCGCGCGAAGCGCGCCACGAGAATGTGCCCGCGAAGCGGGCAGATTTTTTTGTTTGGTTTTGAGAAAATGCAATCTGAAATTTTCAAATCAAGAAGTGAAATAATTTTGCGCAGATGTAATATATTGAAATAATGTTGAAAATCCGATCACTATTTCAGTTCAAAAACCAATAGTGTAAATTATAAAGGCACTGATATTGATCAATTAAAGATGCTCACAAATATCTGATGCATATATGAAAAGGATAAAGTGAAAAAATATTTAGGTGTATTACCTAGAATTCTTGCTATCCCAGCTAGAAAGTGTCTCTGGATTTCGTCTTCCTAAATAGTTACCTGTATTGAACAGATTTTCTTACACGCAAAATATAGGTGCAGTACCTATAAAATTTAGCTGTCATGCCTATACTCATATTGCTAAACAAGCATAGGTGTCATACCTAACCAGGTTCAGCTAGACATTCTAGGTGAAAAATATAGCTAAACTTGACAGCCTATCTAGCTGCGTTTTCTGGCTGAGGTGCCTATAAATTTTCTAGCTAACACGCCGATATATTTCTAGGTATGATGATAAAAAAATATAGCAACCAAATCCATAAATATTTGAATATTTATTTATGTCTTAGATACATACATGACTTAATAATTAAAAATCTTAAGTTGAGAACAACAAGTTATAATCAATACATATCAATATGTACAAGAAACTCTGATATCAACTGTTGGCCGACATACCACGCAGAATGGTTGGATAGTTAGATTCCAGTATGAGAACTTTTCATAACTCCAAACTCATAAATCCAATGAATAATTTAGGTAATCAAAAGTAAATACAGGGTATCCAGCGATCTTTAGGAACAAAATTAAAGGACATTTCCAGGTTTTCCACGTGAATAAATCAAGTTTTTCTAGGTTTTATTTTTTATAAATTAAATAATAAAATAACCATGCTATACATGCAAAAAAAAATTATTCATTGCATTTTTTATTGCACAACAATTTCTGCACTGTTGCATGTCATTAAAAAGTTTAGTATTATGAATTATTAATAAATTATTGACTTTTTAGAAATATTAAAAATGCTACTAAAGGTTGTTTTAGAATTCGATAATATTTTTCAAATTCTCACTTAACCCCAACTGATGATGTCCAAGTTCAAAATGAAAATTTGCGAGCCACTAACATATTTTAGGTATTTAATGTTGAAATATTCTGAAATATTTTCAGATCTTGATACGGGTCACAGTTACCACCGAGTCCAGATGGTGAAGTAGCAGAAGAGTGTTCAATACTTTAATATCTGTGGAAGGATATATTTCTCATCTTGTTGAAGTTATTACCATGTGGAAATAATAATTAATTTTCTAATTTATAAAATCAATGATACATAACAATCAAACTTTCAAAATATCACAGTTATAATCAATAGGAAATGCAAACCTTTGTCCAGGTTATCGTCCTCCAATAAAGTTAAGACTATCCTCTAGAGCAGCAGTTTTGATTTCTTCAGCCTGTACAACGCCAAAAACTTTAGCAGCAAAATCATGCCAATTACCGTAAATCTTTAGTTTGTGATCTGGATAAAGTGTATCAAAATCCGCTTCAAGCTGGAGAACCAAAAATTCGAAATTTATTTCATTTGCTTAAGGTCAAATGAAGTATTCAAAAGCTGAAAATATTTGATTAAGAGAAAATTATCTTTACCAGAGTGAAACTGAATCTCTGTCGTAGGATTGGATAGCCTGATATGTACGATGACACATTGCTCCTAATGTCCTCAACAGGTTCATCTTCATTTGTAGAGTTGCTCGAAGCTGTTTTTGCTGTGCCTGTAGAGTTAAATGTAGAACAATAAATGGATATTTGCAACTTTAATATTAAAATGAACTATGAGTAACGAAATTTCTTACCTCCATCTGGATCATTGTTTTCTAGAACGGAATCAGCTCCTTCCTCTATATCAGAAATGATACCGACAGCTTTCAACTCTTTTCGCAGAGAATAATATTTAGATATTAGTTTTAACTTTGGCCAGACATTTTCCATTTCCTTCCATCCGGTAGGGAATATATTAATTCTCCTATTAGAAAATAAACAGTTTATAAATCTTCGTCAGGGAATAAGCTTCTGATGGTCAGTTGACTTTTCAACTTCAAGATATGAACTTTTAAACAAAAAAAACATTTTTTACGACAAAAAATTGAATTTTCAATCCAAAAAGAGGAGTTTCCGAACAAAAAGGATGAATTTTCAACAAAATTGTTAAGCTCTACCAAATAGTTGTATTTTTATCCAAAAAAGATGAAACTTTTACTAAAGCAGATACATTTTTAAATAAAAAAAAAAAGATTTTCATAGTTAATTTTTTGTCCAAAAACGAATTCTAATGACTTTTCAAGATAAAAATATGAATTTTTAAGCAAGAAATAAGTTTCTACCAAAAAAATTGAATTTTCAATCCAAAAAGACGAATTTTCAAGCAAAAAGGATGACTTTTTACCAAAATTGTTAAACAATTTTCTTAAAAAGACATCCTTATTGGTTCAAAGTTCAACTGTTTTGTTGCAAAATTCGTCTTTTTGGGTTGAAAATTCAACTCTTTTTGCAGAAAATTAACACTTCGTTTAAAATTCATCTTTTGTTGTCGATAAGTCATCTGAAATTTGTTTTGGATGAAAACTATTTTTTTGAAAATTCGTCGTTTTAATTAAAAAATTTATCTGTTTCAGTAAAAATTTCATTTTTCTTGGACAAAAATGCAACTGTTTGGATGAAAATTTAACAATTTTGTTTGAAAGTCATACCTTTTGGTTGAAGACTTTACTGTTTTGTTGAAAGTTCAACTATTTAGCGGAAAATGAATTTTTTGTTTAAAATTCACATTTTGATGTTCGAAAGTGGACGAAAATCTTTTTTGGATGAAAATTTAGCTATTTTTTCGATTACTTTTTTCCTAAATTAAAAATTCATCTGCTTCAGTAGAAATTTCATTTTTCTTGGATAAAAATGCATTGACTTTTGAACACCAAAATACGAATTTTCAACCAAACAGATGCATTTTTATCCAAGAAAAAGGAAATTTCTACTAAAGCAGATGAATTTTTAATTTAGGAAAAAAATAATCGAATAAATAGCTAAATTTTCATCCAGAAAATATTTTTGTCCACTTTCCAACATAAAAATGTGAATTTTAAACAAAAAATTCATTTTCCGCTAAATAGTTGAACTTTCAACTAAACAGTAAAATCTTCAACCAAAAAGTATGACTTTCAAACAAAATTGTTAAATTTGCATCCAAACAGTTGCATTTTTTTTCAAACAAAAAAATGAAATTTCTACTGAAACGGATAAATTCTTTAATTAAAACGACGAATTTTAAAAAAGTTTTCATCCAAAAAAAATTTCAGATGACTTACCGACAACAAAAAAAGAATTCTAAACAAACTGTTAATTTTCTGCAAAAAGAGTTGAATTTTCAACCCAAAAAGACGAATTTTGCAACAAAACAGTTGAACTTTGAACAATAAGGATGTCTTTTTAAGAAAATTGTAGAATTTTCACTAAAATAATAAAATTTATAATTGAAAAGATAATCTTCAGGACGAAGTTATTTTTCGAATTTGCAAAAATTACGTAAGCAAGTGAAGTTCCTCCGCCCCCCTAAGGTAAAAAATAGTAACAAAATGTCTCGACCCCCCCCCCCCTCTTCAGCTGTTACGTAATTTAAGTACGGTCCCTTAGCGAAAATCCAGTGACTATGACTATGAGTATAAAAATATACGTAACTATTATTTTTATTTTTCAAACTTTTTCTCGGATGAACCCGGTTTTTTGTCATAGCCACGGACTAAGTCAAGTGACTGATGAGATGAGGATGTTATCAGTTATTTTAATACGATGTTTTAAATCATTTGCGATGATGTTGTAAGTACAAAATTGAGAGCATGGTGTAGTTTGCAGTTTGTCTTCACCGCTGTTATCCTTACACAGCGGCCGTGAGTGTTGGAGGTGACAACAGTCGCCTCTGGATGCTTTTTTAGAGCTACCATGTATCACGCCATGGGTTCTTAGTCACTTGCTTCCTGATGGTCTAGGAAGTTTCTTACAATGCGATAGGTGTTTAATAAAACCGCCTTCTGAACTGCCGCCAGTACCCTACTGACTCCTAAATGTTCAAGATGTTCACTGCATCTTGCGTGCACATTGCCTGTAGCCGAAATCACAATAGGATGAATAGATGCATGTTTTACATTCCTCCATATTGCCTTTACTTCATGCCTTAGCTCGCTATACTTATGGATCTTGGTTGTATAGGTTGCCTGAAAATTTCGGTTAAGTGTACAAGCAATGTCGATGATGTAGACTCTTCCACCTTTTTTTTCTCGCATCACGATGTCAGGTCGATTGGCTCGGATGTAATGATCCGTCTGCATGGTCACATCCCAATATAAGATGTAATCTTCATTTTATAAAACTGGCATTGGAATGTATCTATAAAAAGGCATCCATTCTGTGAAGAGTCCTAGGTTTAGGGCAAGTTGTTGATGTATAATGCCCGCCACATCATTATGTCTGTGCGTATATTCTCTTTGAGCCATTACGCGACAACCATCAATAATGTGCTCAATGGATTCGTTTGTATCTCCACATAATGGGCACTGGTCAACCACGTCTTGATGTAACACGTGTTTGCGATAATTCCTGGTGCTGACAACCCTATCCTGAATCGCAATGACGAATCCTTCCGTTTCTGGATACAGGACTCCCTTTCTCAGCCAAATATTGGATGCCTCACTATCCACTTCATAACATATCGCTTGCTGTTAAAATAGTCCCGCAACTGTATAACTTGTGACTCACACAGTTTTCTGACATCTACAATGCCCCTACCCCCTCTATGTCGTGGTAGAACTACCCTTTCAATCGCCGAGTTACTGTGGTGCATACGGTGTTTCGTCATTTATACGCGGATGATTCTGTTTAAACGTTCGAGGTCGATGTTCGACCATTTCATGAGTCCAAAGGAGTACGTGAGAACAGGGATGGCATAGGTGTTCATTGCCCTGATCTTTTTTGCCGAGTTAAGAGAACTCCTCTGATTAAATGCACTGTTCTGCATTTATCTAGTCCAAACTCCATATGGATATCGTTGGAAAACTGCTTTGTGACATCGATCACTTGCTGCAGTCTCTTGTCCGAACTAGCGTACAGCTTCAGGTCATCCATGTATAGAAGATGGGTCAATTGATGACCATCCTCGTTATCATGTACTCTGAACCCATGAGACATGCTATTTAGAGTTTTGCTCAGTGGGTTCAACGCTAAACAGAAACATAATGCACTGAAGGAGTCTCCTTGGAATATACCCGTCGTAATGCGTATTGATCTAGTTATCCTTGGTTGTCCATGATCAAAATACTTGATTGTTGTACCCCAAAGCATCATCGCACGACTTAGGAAGTCAATGATGCGTGGACAAATTTTGTATACTTTTAAGACTTCAAGCAAATAGTCATGTGGTACGGAAGGAAACGCTTGCTTGCAGTCAATGTATGCCATGTGCAAGTTCCTTTGATGTTTACGAGCTTGCGTTATGGCAACAGCGTCTATGGTGACTAGATCTTTACTGCCTCGGGAGTTGTTACAACATCCTTTTTGTTCTTCTATAAGGATGTCATTCTCGTCGCAGTGAGAATATACCTTATCTGCTATGATAGCTGTAAGACATTTATATATTGTTGGAAGACAGGCTATCGATCGAAATTCAGATGGATTTTGAGCGTCTGGTTTTTTAGGCAACATATACGTAGTACCCTGCAGCATAAAGCCTGGCATCAGATCTGGATGTTCGATGATCTTCTGAAAACACCGTGCCAACGCAGGATGCACACTAGTCAGGTACTTGTAACAGAAATTGTGCACCATGTCCCGACCTGGAGCTTTCCAGTTACATACTTTTTTCAAAACCGCTGAAACATCTAAAGCTGCGATGTTCGTCAGCTCCATTTCAGGGTTATTGCTTGCTCTTGCTTTCTCCAGTTGGAACCACGCAGTGTCCAAATGACTTCTGTTAGTTTTTCCCCAAACATCTGACCAATAGTTAATCATGTCTTCCAATTGAGGAACTTCGGTGTCTTGTTGGTTATTTTGCTTTACACTCAGTTCCCGATAGAACCTTCTTTCATCTGCCTGAAACGTTCGACTTTGTTGCCTTCTTGCACTACTTTTCTTGTACCGGCGCAGTCTAGCAGTAAGAACATCAAGTCTCTGCCGCTGGGAGTCTATAATCTCATCCAATATTGCTGGTGTCAATGTCTCGATGTACCGAGGGTGGATGATTTTAATAACATGGTGTATCAGCTTTCTGGTTCGATTTACTTTTTTATATGGAGTCAGTCGACCCAATTTGCATCTTACTTTGCTGACATCCATATCCAACCTGATCTTCCGTGGTGGATATCGCTCCTGTCTTGGGGCAAAGACTGCATTTATAGGCCTAGTTCTGCGGCCCAACGTTCCAACGGTTACCACAGCTGCACAGTATACAAGAGTTTGCACCTCTAACGCATTTTGTGTTGCGTTCAAGTGCATAGGTAAGACCTTGTTGTTCAGGTGCTCTATTAGTGCACGCAGATCACCTGTGATGTTCATCTTGGGCAGTGAATGCCTTGTGTTGGTTCTACATGTCTGAACTCTAGTAAAGCATGACCAAAATTCCTTTCAAGGTGCTGTAGCTTTTCTGGGACTTCGCTGTTTAGATCGTCGTTTATAATGTCCGGATGTGGTTCTAGTCCATCCGGTGCTTGATGTTCATTATCCCTAGCACCTATGCCTTCAGCTGCAATCAAGTCCTCGTTGTCCACATCTTCCAATGGAAGTTCATCAATAGGAAGCTGCTGTTCCACTTCCATTTCGATGGCAGCTATTTCAACAGCCGAAAGCAATTTGTTTACAGATATTGAGCGTTTTTATCTGCTAGATTCTGCTCATTTATTCTTGTGGCTAATACTGAGTACTTAAGTAAGAAGAGACGATGATGTTCTCTCCTTACACTTTGCCCACTTTTCTTCATCAAAAAAGAAGAGCGCATCACATCTCTGTTCATACGGTATGTCCATTTTAATCGCCTTCTTGGATGTTGAACCTCTGCTTCTGGCACTGGTTGTATTAGGCCATCTACCTCCGGAGGATGTGGTGGTGCTGGATCATCACCAGGTTGAGCAACCAGGTTGCTTCCTCTAACTACTGTTCATTGTCGTTGTTTTTCCACTCCAAATCAACCTGCTGTTTAATCTCCATTGCTCGATCTTCTGAGATGAGTAGATTAGTCCTGATGTCCTTCACCTTAGCGATAAGATCCTTTAATGCGACTTTCTCTATTTGAGGATACTTTGCGGCAAATTTCGTTCTAAAATTGTGTCCTTTTTTGCGTGAGGTTTCAAACTTCGCACTTTCATAATAGAGACGCATCAATTCCTCATTCATTGTGGTATCCCACTTGATGCTCTCCCACGGTATTTCTGTTGAAGTGGTTGGCTGCAAATAGCTAACGCTAGCCAAAGCATCTTCAGCAGACACAGTTGATGTTTAACTGCTTACCGTATGTCGCAGATGTTCTTGCTGGCCAGCTGTTTGATTAGTGAGATCTGCCTGGCCATCTCGCAGCTCACCATCACCACCGTCCCGCATGCTGTGGCCCCCAGCGGTGGCTCCAGGGGCGCCCCGACGATCCTCGGGTAGCGTCAAGCGTTTCAAATTTTTTTAAATATTCTCCATTATTATTTATGGCTTTTGGTGTTCCTCTTAGTCACTTTCGTCTTCGTTCTCTGCCTGTCTGGCATAGGAAACCCTGTCAGTAGCAGTGCTACGGCCAACTAAAATTTGTGTTCCTGGAATAATATATACAGAAGTTCTTATAAAATATAAAGAAAATATTCTCCATAGGGAATAAATTAAAAATATTTATACCAGTTGACAGAAAAAATATTGAATTTCCAAATGAACCAAAAATACACATTTTCTTACATTTTAAAGATTCCTATAGCACTTTATAATGTATTTTTACCTATTATTTCCTATCAATTACAATCTTCAGAAGTGAGAAATTCAATGGAGCAAATCGATAAGTGAAACTTATAAAAACGCATGATTGCACGTTTCACCGAAATTGATCTTAATTAAAACTAGCTCACATCTTTTTCAGGGAAATGATAAGTAAAAAGTATTAGAATAGTATTCTTAAAAGTATTTTCAAACTTAAGGATTATTATTTATGGACCAAAAATTGTTTAATTGATAAAAAAAATGTCTCTGATAAATAATAATTGGGGGAAACTATGATATCTGGAGATAGCTGGATGTGAACCAACGACTGTTACATGTGAGGTGTGCTACCAATTATCAAGACAATTCAGACGCCTATTTAGGGCGTGGTAGACATGGAATTTGTCCTCAGCACACTTGAATGGAGCGCCAAATTGGCCTTCACCTGAGCTAGTTTAGTTTCTTCAACTAAAAACTTAAAGGACTCATATGTGAATCAGTAATTGAAATTTAATGCTTATATGTTGTATCACTTGTAACCAAGACGGAAGGCGAAATATGCTTCTACCAATAGTAAGGTCCATCAAGCTAGCACCTGTACAACTGAAATTCCCAAATTTTGTTGTATAAGAATTTTGGGCTATTTTTGGGCTGCATTGCCGATTTTTGTGCTCCACTACATTTTTGAAAATTCAAATTTCGAGTGGAGATGCTGACTTGAGTCAAGCCAGCACCTCCACCATATAAAAATTTAAAAAAATTCAAAACCAAATACGACAGAATTATAAGCTTTTATGCGGCTCTTGTACGCACGAACAACCAATTTCCAAAAAGCACCTCTACGAACAAAAAAAAACTCTGTATGTAAAAACTCCAACTCGGAAAAAAAGTGCACAAGAATTTTGGGCCTATTTTGGGCTCGCCAATGCACAACAAAATAATAACAAAAACCACCCCTATGTGCCAAAAACCACCCCCTTGCCAAATACAAATCTGCAAAAAACAAAGGGCATCCGAACTTTGGGCATATTTTGGGCTCTCGAATGTGTTGGGCTTTTTTTGGGTACTCGAATGCTTAAAAATTTTGTTTCAAAAACAAGCACTACATATAAAAAATCAAATTCATATCTAAACATTCAAGTTGAAATTTTCAAGGAGCCCAAAAATCAGCAGGCTATTGCCACATTAAAATTCCGAAAAAGAATCATTTTTAGCGAAGTCGAATTGAGGCCGTACAGAGGGGATGGGTTTTGGTGTTAAGGTTTGAAGCCCAAAAATCGAAGTTGATATTTTTAAGGAGCACAAAAATCAGAGACTCTATTCACCATGTAAAATTCTGAAGAAGATTTCTTTTGGCTAAATCGTACGTCAGGTGTACAGAGGGGTTGGTTTTTGGCATTAAGGATTGGAGCCCAAAAATCGAAGCTGGTATTTTTGAGGAGCCGAAAAATTAAAAACTCTATTCACCCTATAAAATTCCGAAGAAGATCATGTTTTGGCTAAGTCCTACTGACGGTGTACAGAGGGGTTGGTTTTTGGCGTTAAGGGTTGGATCCCAAGAATTAGAGTTGAAATTTTTAAGGAGCCCAAACATCAGAGACTCTGTTCACGCTGTAAAATTTCGAAAAAGATTTTTCCTTATCGAAGTCGTACTGATGGCGTACAAAGGGGTTGGTTTTTAGCTTCAAGGCTTGGAGCCCAAAAATCAAAGTTGGTATTTTCAAGAAGCCCAAAAATCAAAAACTCGATTGACACTGCAAAATTCTGAAAAAGATTATTTTTTAGCAAAGTCCTTCAACGCAAAACGCGCACCCCCTTCGCATAGCGCAGATATGACTTTGCCCACAAATAATCAGTTTCAACATTTTATAGTGTGACTGAAATCTCTGATTTTTGGTCTTCTCAAAAATACCAGCTTCGATTTTTTTGCTCTAACCGTTATCGCTAAAAACCAACCTCTTTGTGCACGTTGTGGGCCAACTAGTACAACTGGGCATCGGCCTATAAGTGCACGTCTAAATTTCGACGTGCACACATGAGACACTCCCAACTCTGCACGTCGAAATTTAGACGTGCACAAATGTTTTTCTCCTAACTGTCCTCGTGAAAATATAGGACACTCCTAACTGTGCACGTCTCAATTAATACGATCAGATTTTCAACTTTCAATTCCACGTGCACAGAAGGGATACCCCCAAGTGTTTATGTCTCAATTAATATGATCTTATTTTGCACATAAAAGTCCACATGCACAGATGGTACACTCCGCGTTGTGCACTTCTCAATTAATTATATCCGATTTTTAACTTAAAAGTCCATGTGCACAGATGACACCCTCCCAACTGTGCACGTCTCTGATAATGCGATCATATTTTCAAGTGACAAGTTCACGTGCGCAGAAGGGAGACTCCCATATGTGCACGTCTAAATTAATACCATTATATTTTGCAGTTACAAGTATTTATGCACACATGGTACATTCCAAACTGTGCACGTGCACAGATGGGAGACTCCCAACTCTACACGTCTCAATTAATAATATCAGATTTTTTACTTAAATATCCACGTGCACAGATGGTACCCGCCCAACTATACACGCCTCAGTTAATACGATCAGATTTTCAACCTACAAGTTATTCTCTATTACTATGATCTGATTTTCAACCTACGAGTCCACTTGGAATAGACGGTACCCTCCTAAATGTTATACGGTGAATAAAGTCTCGAATTTTTGGAGTCCTCAAAATTTCAGTCAACAGTCTCGCTGATTTTTGGGCTCGCCTTGAAAATTTCAACTTAAATTTTTACATAAGGGTTCGATTTTTTATATGTACGAGTTGTTTTTAAAAACAAATCTTAAGCATTCGAGAGCCCAAAAAAAAGTCCAACACTACTTTGTACTTTGTTTTTTCCATGTTTGAGTTTTTACCAAAGGGGTGGTTATTTGTACATAGGAGTAGTTTTTGGAAATTCTTGTTGGTGCATTCGAGAGCCCAAAATAAGCCCAAAATTATGGTGCCCTTTGGTAATTGCAGATTTGCTTTTAGTGAGGGTGTGGTTTTTTGCACATAGGGGGTGGTTTTTAACATTTTTTTGTGCATGTAAGAGCCCAAAATAAGCCCAACATTTTTTAAGATTTGATTTTGAATTCTTTTGCATTTTTATATAGTGTAGGTGTTGACTTGACTCAATTCAGCACCTCCACTCGAAATTTATAATTAAAAAAAAAAGTAGTAGAGTCCAAAATCAACAATACAGCCCAAAAATAGCCCAAAAAGCCCTAAATTCTGATACGAAGAAAATTGGAAGTTTCGATTGTGAAGGTGCTAGTTTGATGGACCTCTGAAGGTCGACGCGTCTGAGTCAGACGAATTCAGACTAATTATTAATTTTTAATTTATTTGTCGTATAAAAATGTAGGATAATGGTTACAAAAGACATTGCCATATTCGGGTTTGCGAATTTTACCATATAAAAAAGTCCATTACCAAGAAAGTGTCAAATTTGACCAATCGTGCCCGTGTAAACGCCGCAATGCACCGAGACGGTCGATTTCTATATAAAATGAAAAAAGTGTACCCTTTTTAAAGTTGATATTATGAAACATCAAACCAAAAAGATGTAGGAAAACATTTTTTTTTTTAATTCCTAATATCGGAAAGGTGTCATATTTGACCAAACCTGCAGGTGTAATCGTCTCAATGCACCTAGACGGTCGATTTCCATATAAAATGAAAGAAGCGTACCATTTTAAAAGTTGTTACACGGAGAGACTTTTGATATCAATATTTGGTTCATTCTGCATCTATAATTAAAATAAAATGTAAGAATTTAGGGATAATCGGGGTACTGTTATAAAGAATCCTACTATAATAAGAGATGATGGTATTTCTGTATGTATTATTATAAACTTGAGCGAGCAAAAATTAGTATTTACGTTTAGAAAAAGTCTTATTTGCTGTTTAAAAATTATGAGTGTGAAAAAGTGATAATGGTCAATAACAAGTTTTCTAAAAAATATCGTCAATAGTAAATATTTTAAGTAACATAAGTTATAAGAAATGTACGAAATTCTAGTATTCTTAAATAAGAATGCGTATTGAAATAAGAGCCGCTAGTAATATCTGCAACCGGGATTTGCGAGAATTCTAAAAGACTATACTAAAGACGCCCGAAGGCTTCCGAGCTGTTCCGTCTATAGCCGAGTTCGCGACGACCAGGCCAGCAGAACGACTGCACCCGGGTCGTGAACTGCGGTTTCCCGCCAAAAGTTTCAATTATACGTGTTTGTAGTACAAAAATATTTTTAACTAGTGCAGTATGCATTTAAGCCTAAACAAATTTTAATTCGGAAATTATTAATTTAAACTTTTTCCACTTTTCAATTGAAAATGTTCAATTAAGTGCAATTAAACTGCAAAACTTGATTTTTTACACTTTTATAAATTGAACAATTCAAAGATTTCTGGTTAAAAAATATAAATCCACGCTATTGTTTTAAATGCTCTAAATTAAAACTAATCCTCTTTTTCATTTCGCATTACTAAAAATTTAAAAAAATTAAATATTTCTCTCTTCGAACTCAACAAAAACGTTCAAAACAAAATAAGTGCCTCTTCCTATTTAGGAAAACTTGAAAATACAAATTTCCTCCCTTCCAGTTCTATAAGAATCATAAAAATAACAAAATGTCCCTCTTTCGATTCCAAAAAAATTTGAAAATCAAAATTTCCTCATTTCAAGCTTGATAAAAATGTTAAAAATACAATACTTCCCATTCTTCCACTGATTAAAAATTTAACACCAAAAAAGTTACTCTTGACTTCCGTTTCCGGCATGAAAGTGTAAGGTAGCGGTAATTGAGTGGTGCTAATTGTAGTGAGTTTGTAGTGGAATTGGAGGTGAGTTGATGGGACGAGTGTGTTGGAGGGTTTT